>JAECUM010008444.1:0-82500 GCA_016617855.1 Megalonaias nervosa | reverse complement strand
TCATATCCTTGAATGAATTACATAATAAATGAAAGAAATTAATCTGGGTGATAAACATACAGTTACCAACTTTTATCTGATATTATCAGTGAGTGAGTTGCTGAATTTTCTGGCTTCTTTGATTAAAAAAAAAATGTTCTCATCTACACACGTATAACTAGTTCACCTTATCATTGAATCACTCAGTGGCAGACTAGAGGGCCACTAATCCACTTGTATACATTTTATACAAAATACCACCAGTCCAATAATGGAAAATAACATTCTATCAAAAAAACATGTGCATCTAATATAACTAGTAACATTGTTCAGACACACAGGCATGTGAACAGACGCAGTTATATATATGTACCATCGCAAGCAATGACAGCTTTAGTCCACTGCTCGTTTTGTGTACTTACCGGAAGTTCTAAGTATGCATCGGCGCGCTCTAGTTGACAGGGTAGGTAACCGCGTTTTCACATTTGTCTATAGACAGCAATGCTCTTGAGCATAGACAGCAATGTTCAGACAATTAAATTGTCTTGACGTTGTTTAAAGTTGAGGAAAATTTTTTTTTTTCATCTCCTGCATTAGGTGTGTACCAAATACATATCTAAATAGCGTGTCTTTAACTTTATTAGAACATGGGTTTTTACCTGACTCATTCAGTTTAGTCAGCTCATATTAGCATTGTCTTGCATATCGATTGGTATAAATTAGCATTGCCTTAAATATCGATTGGTATCAATTAGCATTGCTTTAGATATCGATAGCTATAAATTAGCATTGTCTTCCATATCGATTGCTATAAATTAGCATTGCCTTAACTATCCATTGTTATAAATTAGCATTGCCTTGCATATCCATTGCTATAAATTAGCATTGCCTTAACTATCGATTGCTATAAATTAGCATTGTCTTGCATATCCATTGCTATCCATACTGGGCAATATAATTCAGTAGTTAATACATGTACAATAATATGCAAAACACAGAGGTAATTTACTACACTCTCTTCATAGTAAGTGGGTGTCTGGTTGAGAGATCTAGTGCAAAACGTGTCATATAACCTTTGAAAAGAATATGAATATTCTTTCCCCCGACTTCAGCCGTATATGGGTGTGATCATAGTATCAACTAGTTTGAAAGCCCATGTCATAGAAAATGTGCCTAACTTTTCTGACCAATACTAAATGTGTGTAGAGACTTACGTGCTGGAATTGCCTGTTATTCTTTAGATTTCTAGCAAATGAGTTTAGGAGTGAATGATAATCCCACGAATTTATAACCAGATAACGTTTGGGCTTTGTATACCCTTATAATTTCTGAATACAATGTTAGTTTTACCTAATTTAACATACATTGCACTATTTTGACAGAACATTTCGACGATATTTGTATTTGCAGAAGGCCGACTGCAGCAGCATACAACAGAGCAATAATATCAGATATTTCTTGCATAATAAACAATACCATTTGGGCATCTTTTTCGGACATCAGATATCAATTATTAATAAATACATTGAGCATAAATAGGATCAATAAACAGTCTTATCTTGTACAAATGTTACAGGTGACAAATTCAGTGTATCACCCTTTCATCGGCACACATGAACGTAAATTCGTGTACATTTAAATTAAAACTTCAAGCAACTTTCCACCCGTATCTTTGTTAGCTAAGCAATTCAGTTTGTTTACATGATCGATTGAGTCAAAAGCTTCTGAAAAGTCTATGACCCATCATTGCTTGCAATGGGAATATATTATCGATTATAGAGTAGCCTTTAAGGAATCCCACCTCAATTTTTTTCAATTTCGTTATTAGTTTTCTACCGCTGACTGAGACATTGTTTTAAAATACTATTATAAAACTTATTCAACATATCAGTGAGAGAGACACCTCTTTAATTGTTAGGGTCATTTGAAGAGCCTTTCTTATGTAATGGCAGATACTGTTTTTGCCCCATTGTTTATTGAGGTGCAGCACAAACAGTATAGTTATATAATCAGACTAAATAAAGGGTGTACTCGTCTATGATAGAGACGTGGACTCCTATATGATAGGGAAGTGTACAGACTCGTTCATACAAGCATTTCAAAGTCAGAACAATATTTCAAGAAGATGGATGAGGCAATCAAACAATCTACTCAAGCGCCATGATTGGTGGTACATGTGAAATTTCCCTCTCGAGATCTTGGCGCATTCTGATTCTGCCATTCAGATATATATATATATATATATATATATATATATATATATATATATATATATATATATATATATATATATATATATATATATATATATATCAGACAGTCATACCAAATACATTGTAAACATAATATTTCGATTTACTTTCTATATACAAGGCCAATCTGACACACAGAAAGCGTTTTCTCTTAATATAAAATTCGCATCTATCACCTTCTAAATAATCATTTGCTTCCACCAGTTCAACTCTTAAGATCCCCATCCAAAAAAAAAAGGAAAAAGCATCAGGATTGGAAGTTGGGATTCTTGACAGAGCTCTTCCTTAAAATAATTTCACCCATTCTCTTCAGTCAGTGTCAAATGGATCCTTCGTCGTAATGGTGAAAATATACAAATAAAGTATCACATCTTTATTTCAGTCTAAATAGTCACCTTTAAGGTGAAGAAAAATAAAATCTTTTAGCTCTAACTTAATTGTTTTCACCATATTTTCTTCCACTAATCACGACTTGACAAAAACAGTCGCACCCCCTGAATATCTACCAAACGTCTATGTTTTGTCGCTTTTTTACCAATGTATCCTTCTACAGAACCGTCGAATTGACGTTCTGGCATGTCCCAAAAACCGCGATGTCAAATCTTGTAATAAACGACTACATCTTAGTTTCAAAATTAATATTTAAACAAGCCTTCTTTATTCCAAACACACGCGTATTTCTGTTTCAACATGCTAATCTGAGGACCAAAACCGCCTTCCAATTTATGTCTTTGCCGTTATGAAGCTCCTGACTGGTTCTTTCTAGCCAATGAACGGACATCATCCTTGTCCTAGTTTGGGCTAAACCTCAATCTCTATTGTCTGAATGGGCAGCGGATGTGTGTTTGTTACAGTAATTGTTTCTCAGATCTGAGTTTTCTTCTCGACTCTCCGTCATGAGATGAGGACAAAGGGATGTAAGGTATTTAACTTGCACAGTCACTTTCCTCTGTCCTGTTAAATGAAACACCATATACTACGCCTCCAAACTTCGAAACAAAACTCCATTTTCAGAGAGTATTTGCAAACTTTTAGCAGCTGTAAAAAGCCAGACAATTAAATATAAACTTTTCCTAAGATCAAGTTTCTGAACTTCAATAACTGCAGCAAATTTTAATACGGAATAAGCAATAGGACCAGAGTAAACTAAATGTTTTCCATTACCAATACTGAATCTGCGCATAAATGGCATTGAGTAAGACAAAAGTATTAGAACCTGTGTGCCTGTGTCATTTTACAGGTAATTTGTTCACATACGAATAATGTATGTACCTATGTCATTTTACAAGTAATTTGTTTACCTACCCTTAATTGGTGTACCTGAATTTCTTTTCTTGAGGTACAGTGTGTGCATGATTTGTCTTATTTCCTGTCATTTTCTTCGACTTTGTGTCGTAATGATTAGTTTTCCTATAGACTGGTGTCATCCTGATAAAAGCTGTCCAGATCTGTTGGAAACGACAGAATCCATGATCATAGAATCCAATACTCTGAAGATTGTCAACAAATCTTATATTTTTTTTATAAATCCTCACTTATTTACTTAGACTAAAGGACTTATACATTTTGGCTATAAAGTGAAATCGGACACGGCTCAATAATGGGTGATTTAATAAAGCGAGAAACAATGTGTGGCTACCTACATCAAGTTCTGCAAATCTGAGATAAAAATTAAATCCAAAGACCAAAGTTTATGATCGAAAAACTAAGCCAGCCTCTACTTTGTTGCTATGTAAACAGAAAGATATATTGCATCTCAAATTTAGGATATTCGTAAATGAACATCAGAATAACAAAACCAATTTTGCAATTTCAAGAGCATACGCAATTTTAAAAAAGAAGAAAATATCGATTTATACAAAATTGTGAACGGTAATGTTAAAGTGAGTCATTGCCTAAAGTACAAATAATTCAGAATATGAAGAAGAAAAAAATAGAAACAAGAAATGTGTTTGTACAACGCAAGTGCCCGTTTTATTATGACCTCTTTTGCACAACCTAACAACCTAACCTAACTTTCCAAACATTTACTCACGCTCAGACCGTGAGCCAGGTGTCGTAATGCAAATTGCATCACATATATGACATGCATACTATGACGTATTTTATAAAGTATAATCAAAACCTCTTTGAAAATGTCATTGTAATTGAAATTTATTTACACTGGACCTGTGACCCCTGCTCGAGGACACCGGAAATTGGAACAAAGAATGACACCTTTCTTGCAGATGCTTACCTAAAGGCAACACAACTACAACGTTTCATAAATTTGTATCCATTAAGCGAATTATAAGATGTGGGAGCATATAGACGAACGGTCAGACGGATGGACACATTAAGGGTATCACAATATCATTCGCTAAAGCACGGAACAACGTCTTACCTAAAGTCATCGAAACGTTTGTGATTTGAAGACTACTACATGAAGACGCTACTACCTGAAGACTTTTACTACATGAAGACTCTACTACATGAAGACTTTTACTACATGAAGACTCTTCTACATGAAGACTCTACTAAATGAAGACTTTGCTACATGAAGACTCTACTACATGAAGACTCTACTACATGAAGACTCTACTACATGAAGACTTTGCTACATGAAGACTTTTACTACATGAAGACTCTATTACATGAAGACTTTGCTACATGAAGACTCTACTAAATGAAGACTTTGCTACATGAAGACTCTACTACATGAAGACTCTATTACATGAAGACTTTGCTAGATGAAGACTCTACTACATGAAGACTCTACTACATGAAGACTTTGCTACATGAAGACTCTACTACATGAAGACTCTACTACATGAAGGCTTTGCTACATGAAGACTTTTACTACATGAAGACTCTATTACATGAAGACTTTACTACATGAAGACTCTTCTACATGAAGACTCTATTACATGAAGACTCTTCTACATGAAGACTCTTCTACATGAAGACTCTATTACATGAAGACTTTGCTACATCAAGACTCTTCTACATGAAGACTCTACTAAATGAAGACTTTGCTACATGAAGACTTTTACTACATGAAGACTATTACATGAAGACTTTGCTACATGAAGACTCTACTACATGAAGACTCTACTACATGATGACTTTGCTACATGAAGACTTTTACTACATGAAGACTCTATTACATGAAGACTTTGCTACATGAAGACTTTTACTACATGAAGAATCTAACACATGAAGACTCTACTACATCAACACTTTACTGCATGAACACTTTAGTACATTAAGACTTTATTGGATTAAGACTTTGCCATTTGTAGTCATAAGCTACTAACCAAGTTTCATGCTGATTAATTATGTATAATTCGACATATATAAAAGATTGTATTACCTACATGAATACGATCTTCTTTTACCTATAATAAGTATTACCCTTTATGATAAATTATATCCATGGAATTGCACGACTGGATTTTAAAAAAAGGTATTAGAGAAACTGCGCTACATCAAAACACTTAACGTCGACTTCAACGCTAACAACAACGACACGAATTCCTAAGTATATCCTATGATTTGCGCACAGACAAAGTCCACATACAAGAATATTTACAGTACCAGTTTTGTTAATGTATGGTGTTTCTCTGTCTGCCTTATAGCTCATGGGAGATAGTCTACAATATCAAACACATTGAGACGCTTTTATTTTGCCTGAAAATAATAACTGTGCTGACTACAGATAAACCTTTTATTGAGAACTATCTCCTCATGTAGTGGCAGAAATGGATGAGTGAGGTGTCTTTAGTCTTTCATACACCGTCATTGAGAAAATCTGACTTACTTGTTCTTTTGTCAATATTTATTGCAGAAAATTTGTCAAATGCAAGTACAAACAAAGTCTTTTGGGGATTCAGTGGCAGTCACGAAATTATTACAGCATTATCTCTCACAACAATAAAACAAATACAGTATCATTATGGTTAAACTAATTACACAGAAAATGCACAAAGAAGACATTTTATATCAGTATATACTTAATAATTTCGATAATAGCTTCTGTTAAAAATAAGTATAAAAAAAATATTAAAAAAATGTAAACAAAGACTAATCTAAAGGTTATCAGTTGTTTTGACTACCTACATCCTGTAATCATCCTAATGGAATGTGACATAACCAAAACTAGTTGCATTTTATTCGCTTTATAGAACACCGGATTGCCAAATAATAAAGCTTAAAGTGTGCAAGCAAAAGGGAGCATGTATATCACGTGATCTCTAAGATCAGAATAATTTGAACAGTCTAGAAGAAAGTGTTTTGCTGTCTCTATTTCACCGCAGGAACAATACTTGTTGTTAGATGCACGATTCCAACATAAAGTGTAATTTAAACTGCTACACTTTATTCTTAGTCTAGCATGAATAACCCGTGATATTCGATCACAAAAATGATAGTGGCAAGGGATGTGGTCTTTTTCTCCATTCAGACATGCTTTGAAATTATGCAATGAAAGAGTGTTTCTTCCTCCTACAGGTAATAACTTCCATATTCGGACTGCAGAGGGTAAAAGTGAATTATTCATTAATGTTGTTCTACACACTTAAGGTCGAATAACGATTATGTATGGAGATGGCTAGATTCAATGTTCAATAAAAAGGTGAAATCACACCGTAAAGATACAAATTGGCTAATACGTAATAACTGTTAAATACCCCAATCATTTTATGCTTCTGCTGACGCGAGTTTAGGCTTTCCAAGTTACATTTGTGGTACTGTTGTGCAGGGGATGCACTTTTGGTTATCCCTGTTATTATTATCCTCGCCTCCACATTATTGTTTTTCCAGGAGTTCTTGCTCTTGGTACAACTGTTTCAAAAGTGATCAGCGTAATCAAATTTTGGTAAAATATGTGTATTTCCAAAGACAACTGATCCAGCTTGAATTTTAAACTTCTTAAGCGGTTTAATTTCAACTAGATTTTATCAGAAATATATTTATTATGCGCGTGCTGTATGGCATCACTGGCTAATGTAATGACCAAATGCTTGTGCTGCTGCTGCTGACTAACATCCCTTAGGCTTGTTTCGAGCATATACAATATAGGATGGGTGTTATGATTCTATTTTTCGTGACCTTCGCACTGATTCACTTTGCAGGGGTTACTGAATTTCAAGCACAGAAGATATTTAATTCATTAGTCAATTTTTCTTTTTTTTTTAGTTATGGATACATTATGTCAATGTCAGTGTTTTTGATTGATTTACACCTACTAAAACATTATAAACATCATCCTTAGTTACTTAGAGTAATGATATCAAGATAGTGATAACTCTCGTAGGACTAGTTGCTGAATTTGTTACTTAGTATATGATAGTAAAACCTGCTCTACCGAGCGGATCATCACACGGCCATTTCTGTCAGGTATTATAATAACCTCGGAGGTAGTTGTAGGAATACATCTCAGTTTGATGTGTTTGGTGATTCGCCTCTGGCTGAGTGCACCACATATAGTACCAGTGCAGGGCCGGCCTTAGGCCGATTGGACTGATTTGGCCCAATCGGGCCCCGCGCTCACCGGGGCCACCGCGCGTTAGTAAATCTTAAAAATATATCTATATAGAGAAAGTAATTTTAAAGCGATGGAAACAAATTTTAAGTTCAATATCATATAAAACTTGTTTAAAAGTTTATTTCTAAATGCCGTGCTCACAGGGGGGCCCGCGCGTAAATCCAGGAGGCCTCGCCCAAATTATCCAAATCAGACCCCGTTTGCTAAGGCCATTACTGGGTACCACAACAAAGGTAGAAAACATTCCGATTGTGACTTTGTAACCTTCCGCCGATATACTGTTACATGTGAATGAAATTAGTTCAGAATATAGTTTTCAAAAGCAACAAATTACCTCCGAAATATTTCACGACATGACGGAAATGGCCGAGTGATGTTCCGATCACTGCTGTACGTGAAATTGTTTGATACTAAAACACGGAGATTTATTGCGTGCCAAAGGAATATAGATCATAATAATGGATTTTAGTTAGTGGCATATTTATTCACTGTCATTACACAAATATAACAAAATAACATTAACTGTCCAATACTCGATGTCCGTAGCAAAATATTCCATACCATGTCACCATGTCTATTGCTTACATTTTGCAACCTTTTAAAACTCAATCATGTCCACTGGAGATTTCTTTCTTGTCATCACTTGACTAAAATTACCACTATAACTTCACTCTGAACTAAACTTAATTACAGAGTTAGCTCAATGACAAATTCGTCCATTGTGTTAAAATTATAATTTCACATTGCAAATTCACTTGCTGATATTAAGAATTCTGACTGAAATTAAATTTTCCTATTGGTTAACTCATCTCAAAGTGACCGGTGAGTTAATGTGCTTTCAATAAATGTTCATATGGGTCCCCTAACAGCTGCAGTCCTGACAGATAGCAAACCCACATGGGAAATTTAGCTTGGTGTGACTATATGATTTGTGCTTCCTAACCATTTACTTCTCCACTTGAAAGGTCAATTTTTATGCTGGATATTGACCTCTACAACTAGCTACCAATGGCTTTCGGCTTTTTAACCAATAAGGCACACGTGTGTCACCTTGTCAGATAACACATTGTCAATAGTTTGGCGGGTATTTGCCGCTATTTTAACACATATGTAATAAACATCTTAGGTCTTTTTCTAACTTCAGCTTACCAAGTAATACTACTGACATTTAACATAAGCAAACTCGCATAATGTGTTGTTTAATAATGCAATTTGTATTTCCTCAACTATTACACAGCTATATTCAAAAACTGATAACACAGTAAAACTTATTGGAGCGACCTCTGCTATGAGCGCCCACCTATCATTTATGACAATGTCGTGCACGGATCGATTTTATTATAAAAATGTACAGAAGTGAGCGATGATCACCTGCTAAAAGCAACCAGCGGCTACCATATTTTGAAATTACAAAATATGTGTTTGAACACTACTATAAACGACCGCATTCAAAAAAATACATACCTTTATTTAATCTTTTGCAACCACGATCGCTCAGGACGGTCCGACTGCGGAGTGCAGATTGTTCTGAACCCACATGAAAAGAACAAACTAAAAGTTAAGTCTAACTATTGATTTCCTTAATCCTTTCAAGTAGCGTCATATACTACTAACCGATAACCAGACTAAATTACATATCCCAAACCACCTATCGCGTGCCGGAATCATGTAAACCTGTAAATTCCATTTCAAATTAACCATTCCTTCTTTTAATGAAGTGGTCATGGATGTATGCAGTTCAGTGATATGCGTTCTTTCTTTATCTCCTGTTAAAATCTGGTAAGAAGGCGATAATGTCATAATGAAAGATCTTTTCAACCGGCTTTCGCTGTGACTAGCATTCAAAGTCTGTGATTTGTATATGGAGTTAATACGTAATGCCTGGGGTGAAAGATGTGTCATTTGTGTAGACATTGTAAGGATTTCTAAGGGTTGTGTAGTTATTCGTATTACAGTTATTGAACATCAACTGAATGCGAGATAGTCATAGATCGTGTTATCGGCTATAATCGTCACGCATCGGTTACGTTCATTGTTCACCCAATTAAAACATTTATGTCTTGTATTAAGTTGTTGTTTTTTTTCTGTTTTGTTTTTGTTGTTGTTTTTTCTTTTTTGGGGGAGGGCGGGGGTGTCCTTGAGCAAGTTTTATTGGTCTTATTGCACGGAATGAACGACGCCGACTAAAATGTTTGAAAGCTGAACCGTTCATGATTATCGCTAACGTACGTTTTACATAAGGATAGTAAGTAGGTAATGCTAGAACGGTAGGAAGCACCGGGACATTAACAATTGTGTCTTCCATTTGTGTAATATTGACACAAGTTTGAACCCACCAGCTCTCTATCCTTTGAACTGGTATTCTTAATTTCATTTGTAACGACGCCATGTTGGTTTCCATAGATTAACCATGTGGTGTTAAGACCCGTGCATATGCTCTCATGTACATTGATAGGGGATGTTTTAAATAGTTTTGAAATGAAGTTTAGAAACTAAAATGAAAATAAATTGCTTTCTCATGTAACAATTGATGAAGTATCTTTTGTCATTACAATACTGTAGTTTCTGTACTCCTAGCAGTTAAAATTAATTGCAAAGTATAGCTTATCATGTGTCCATGCGGCGGTGTCTTACCAAAAATGCATTGTGCAATGACCAAGAAGGCACGTGACCTTTGTCTCTAACACATGCATTGTGTTCCTTGACAAGTCTAATCTTATCTTTTGATTTAATTGGTACAAATATATTCCCTATTCACCGAAAACCTGAAAAAACTCTAATATTTTATCCCAACTGGGATAGGATACAATGGATCTTGGATTATTTGCTTTTAGTCGATTGGCCATCAGCAAGTATACAGTTAACTGTGTCTAATAGATAATGACACATTTGATAGACTCAGAAAAAAAGTTTATATCGCATTTACAATATTAATACAATACTAAAGATCTAGATTTACATGTACTTACACACACACACACACACACACACACACACACACACACATATATATATATATATATATATATATATATATATATATATATATATATACACATATACATATACACACATGGCGCAATATACATCATAATTATACATGTTAAACAGCACCTGCCTACGCTGACATACAATCTATTCGAGGGAAGAAGTAAAAAGTGTGATCAATATATAAGCAGTAGAAACAATGTTTTCCTTAGTAGTACCATATAAGCATTATTTAAGATCGCAGTGCATTAAAGCATTAAAAAAACAAAATGGAGATGCAATGAAATTAACAAATAATGAAAGAACAAACTACTACTAATAATAATATAATAATCATTTTAAGCAATGGCGTCACTAGGGGTGTGCGTGGGGTACGGACCGCACCGGGTGACACCATCAGAGTGGGTGACACCAAAATGACTGTCTATAAAATTTTTGAATTTTTGTGCAGGAAGGAGGTCGATGGGGCGATACCATGAGTTACAACACTGGGTGACACCAACCCTAGTGACGCCACTGATTTTAAGTAGCATTTATGATATTATTACGTTTAATTAGTGCTACGTAGATGTAATTTCCTAGATTTCTAACCTCGGCAGATTTTGTGGAATCAAGTATTTAAAACATTTCAACATACTCAGACCTTTTCAAAAGGAAAGAGTTTGCATTCTTCTTTTCAGCGGCAGATAACGTTGCCTTGTTATGCTGTCGGTGTTGATATCAATACGTCGTCTGTGACTGCCTTGTTATGCTGTCGGTGTTGATATCAATACGTCGTCTGTGACTGCCTTGTTATGCTGTCGGTGTTGATATCTGTGACGTGCTGAATATTATTGTTATACACCACACAGATGACAAACTCAACCTCCATGCAGGACGGGACCATGTAAAGGCCGCCCTAATGACGTAGTCTTTTATGGTTTTGGTCTTTGTAATCGTGTCGTGGTAATTAACCATCGACCTCTGAATGTTATTATCGGCAGTGAATTGTGTGTTTACAATCCTGATAAACTAATTTTGCTTATCAATTTCTTACCTTCACCGATGACCAGAGCATGTAAACCAAGAACCTTCCACACAAAGGTCAGAAAGCTATCGTTGAAACGCTCTGTGCAGTCTCGCAGGAAACCGTGGGACCTGTCCTGTATGAAGCTCCACCCTCGTCCTGCGCGAAACATGCGACCTGATTTTTTCCGTCCTTTTGATCCCCTGTAATGTTAGGTTTTAAATATAGTGAGGTCTACCACGTGGGTTGAGGCCTTCCCATAATCCCGAGCCAGTTTGATGGGTTTTATAGCCATATCTTTATTATGCACTCATGCCCGGGTAGAGGGAATTAAAACTTTACAATTCCGGATGAGAATTAAACCATACCAAGTATTTCAGGCCGCCATTCCTGGAATTAGTGAGAACGTCAACTTGGTGATCGGCCGTTAAGCATCGAGCTCTATAGAACCCTTGCTTGCAACACCCACTATATGTTCGCGCTTCGCAAGCCGTTAGCCGGCATCTTTGTTACGATCAAACAAAATACCCATACGTCTGAAATGATAACTAAGTTGTTATCACATCAGGTGCCATGTGAGTGGCAACTAAATTCCAGCGTTTATCACCATTCCTCGGTTTTATGTCCTCCTCGGTCACATAAATACAAGTGTGAAAATTCTAGATAGTGAACAACAGCAGACTGAGGGAAGTTATTCCCCGGCGTGGGGGAGTCTTACACGCACGTACGTACTGTCTCCTATGGAAAAGCATCTTTGTCAGCCAAGGTTCCGATACGATAACCCTATCTACACCTTGGCGGATCAAACAAATATATTGGAGCTTTGTTCTATCGACATCTATTGGATTTCATGAGTTGCCTTCCTTAGTATGTAATGCCAACTAACCAATAACGTGGTGCATTGTACATCGGCCAAAAATGGTGGAGGCAATATACCTAACAGGGATACTTTGTAAGTTTAGTATCGAAACTATGACTATGTACCAGAAGGAGGCCATTACAGGTCTATTTGAATAACATCGAAAGAATGACTATGTACCAGAAGGAAGCCATTACAGGTCTATTTGAGTGAAAGATATTTGTGCAAACACGGACTGGGAGTGGAAAATTGCTTATTTATGAGTCCATTCAAGTTGTATGCTCCCTTTATCTCAATCATGTACGAACAGTGTTCAAATTTCAACAAGTTAATTTTGATTGGATGCGGTGACCTGCCGCCGCATCCAATGAAATTCACAGATCCGAAATACGGAAATATCTGCTCGATATGCCAAGGTGTAGGTAGGGTTCTCACATCAGAACCTTGGGTAGCGAAGATGATTAAAAACCACATTTGAGCAAAATACTTGAAGATTTCGTCCATGAGCTCTCGGTGCACATTTTCGATCAAAATCAACAGCCAGTTCATATGACTGAGTGCACTATAAATCTTGAAATTAAACACAGGTACTCGCAAAAGTGTTAACTGTTACAAGAACACTTTGAGCCTACGTGGCCCTGGTATCTTTGTCAGTGGTGGCGCTGCGGGTATTTCCGGTTCGTCACATCTGTTTGCCTCACAGGCTGGAACACCCATCCGTGAGGTTGTCGTTGTTAGCAGTCAGCACAGGCCCCAACCCAACTTAAGGCTAGTGCACTCAACAGTTGGTAAAGTCACATCATTCAGTGGAAATACATATATGTATGCATCTGGCTACTTGAGCTGAAATCACACTCATTGCTTTCAATAACCATTTTACAAAATGAAATAAATGACAATATTACCGTCTTGGGCGCCAGTTTTACATCATTACTCTCCATCAAAACTTCGACGACATAACTTGGGCGTCCACATCTATCCGTTTAAATGGCGATTTAATTGCACGTACTGGCAGTACTATGGTTCCAAATAACCTCTGGCATGAGCGCTCTACAACTAGCCTTGCCTCTAAGCGTGCCACTGGAGATACCATTAGGAGGAAGTAAACCATTAGGAGGAAGGGACTTAACTTCAGTCAACTCACAACCGACGGGAGTCTCTCAGCCTAACCATATTTGGCCTTTGCAATCACAACTCGCGTACAGGCAAACCATGTGGGGAGCAATTAGACATAGACAAGGAACACGAATCATTGGTGCCGCGTATCAATCCTGAGATCGGCTCACCTCACAAAATAACTTGATCTGGGCAACGAATAAAAACCAAGTGGGGGAGAATTTGAGTCGACTGGGGGTTGATACGCCACGGTATAAAGCAGATTGACATCGAGCACATGTACCAACTAG
Source organism: Megalonaias nervosa (assembly GCA_016617855.1). NCBI lineage: Eukaryota > Metazoa > Mollusca > Bivalvia > Unionida > Unionidae > Megalonaias > Megalonaias nervosa. Next base: position 68,486 of record JAECUM010008444.1, on the reverse strand, counting down.
AGCATCCTACGCCAACCTGCGGACAGTTAGGGATAATTACGGATTCGCTGTCAGAACAAAAGTCGAAACTACTGTTCTACAATGAGAATGTGGCTTAAAGTGACGAGGGGTCTCCAAATTCCTTGCCATCAGGGTATGTAGGGCCATCTATCTCTCGCCTCACCAGACTTAAAACAGTTAGTGATGTGTTTTTTCGCATTACAGTGACTGGTCACAAAAGCACGAAATACTAAACCTGTGAATACAAAGCTTGCTGGTTGCTACTTCTAGGCTGGCAGGCGCATTGAAGACCTGTCATTGTAGGGAATAAAGATAATAAGGAAGCTGACATTTTCTTTCCTATTATAGGCGTCTTGCCAAGACACCACGGCAACAGGATACTATCCAGAAACCCACCAATCCTAACCAATTAACCTTGTCTTATCACACTCCTTATAAGTGATTTGTAACGCGTCAAGGGCCAAGATCAAATAAAATGGAACAGATGGACAGCTCACGCCTTTTACAGTTACTAGATCTCTCCAGTGTATTGTAGTGTTAAGAAATGGTGTATTCACCACAAAAGTTCTTATTTAGATGATAAAAGCACAAAACGAAACAAATATAAATAGTCAACACAGTTTATTATATGACTTCCAGGCTTGTGTGTGTTTTCTCAGAAAATTTAGTGCTCAAAATGGTGAAATATAATATTTGCAAATATGCAGAACAGATGTTTGACAAAGCATGTTCAAATAACAACAATAGTTTCAGTGGTAAATTACATGTGAAAATCAGCATAAATGTTCCATTTGTCCTAATTCACATAATCTCTAACTCAGTGGCACAGTCTGGAACCGGATGTTAGGTCTCACTGGATAGTTTATCTGGTGAATTTTCATCCGACAATGACCTATTGCAGAAAAATGAGAATAATTATACACTGAAGATACAAATAAAAACAAACTAATGATTTGTGTAGAAAGCATGCATGTGAGATTTTGACTGCGGCAATCAGGTTAATTCCTTATTCAACTGGTGCTGAACCAACACTGCCACCAACCCCTCTTTTTACATTCATTTTTGATAGCAAAGAGCTGTTTTGAATATTTTCCTGTGACAAGGAGGCTAAAAGAATCAATATGTGCCTTATGCATGAATAAAGTTCACTAGTACTAGAACAAATCATCATACTTTTTCATCACCCCTCAACCATTTCGATATTTAGATATTTACCTCTGTAACAGACATACATAAATACGTAACCCAAGTCGGCTGTTCATTTGCAACCCAAGTTACGCATTTGATCTCCAATGCTAGTCTAACTGTGACAGGCAGTCACCAAACAAGCCAACCCATTTTCAAGCCTAACTCAAAGTAAATCTAAACCACATTACAGATTTAGCTTCTGTGTGAATTTATAAATGCTAGGCTTATAATAATTAGGTTCATGCCTTCTACCTTAAAAATTAGGGAGGTGTCAAAATACGAAACTATCCAGTGAGACCTTAATAGTGTGTCGCGTGGGTTGAATGCGACAATGTGTGTCGTTTGTAGCAACAAAGTGTGTCGTTGTGTCGGGTATTTTATTTCGACATCTAAATGACGCAACCACTACAAAATGGATGGAAATGTGTGATTTCAAAATGCTACATGTAACTGAGTAGGAAATTCCATAATGCCAATCGGAATACTAAATTTCCAATGGATAGCAGACGGCAGTGTTAATGACGACAAAGTGACAGAGTCATCAGCTAAATCCTTCTATGGGAAATTTTATCTGATATAACTAGAAAATAAACGTTGAAACAACTTCAGAGAAACATTATAGTCATTATGAGGACTAAATTTAATGTATCGGTAGTGATTAGTCTACCTTGCTATTGTATTGATGCTTGAAATTGTTACAAGAGTCTTTTGTTCTGTTTGCTTAGTCTTGAAACCTTTACTGGAGTCCAGTAGAACCACAACTGCCAAAACGGCGGATCTCACCCCTATTTATAGGTTTTGGGAACACACTCGGGAAATTCATGACAAAGTTTTCACGAATATGACTAAATATGGAAGAATTCGGAAAGATTAACCTGAGCGCCTCCTAGTGGAAAGCCGAGCGTCCAATATACACAGTAGTAAAAATGGCGCCCGATTTCAAACGATACAAATAGCAATTATTTCACAATATATTATACAAATATTCAACATTGATGATGAACAGTTTCATCACAATGGTGACGAAATATTATGAATTTACATGAGTATTACCTTAACCCTGGAGAAAAATGGATACAATTGTCTATTTCTCGCTCAGAATAGAAGGTAAGTGAAAACAGTTTACGATCGTATCATGTACACACTGGGTTTCAAAAATCTTTCCCCAGATGATGATTATTTAAACAAATAATTTTTATATGATTTACATATTGTATCAAATTGTTTTTCTTTTGTGCAAGGGTCACATCAAAAACTGTTACTACAGTTAATATTATTTGCATTGGAAACAGAGGTACAACTTTCCAACATGAAGGGAATGTAAACAATAAAGGGAGATTTTAAACTATCCCAAACATTAATGATATGTGCAAATGCACTTTATAAAAGTATAAGTTGACAGGTAGTCAGGATTGTTTCAATATAATGATGCTATGTACCAAACTCCACGGCCCACAAGATGTTTGTCTGAACAACCATCAACCATCCGAGGTTGAGCAGCGACACGCCCTCTACTGACAATGTGATGGATAGCGTTAAGATAACACTTTCGTCTCTGTGTGTGGGCACTCGTTCTGTGCATTGGCATATTGTAAACAACCATGGCAGCCTCACAAGTAGCCCGCTCGAGGGTGCATCCCCACGGTGTGGGCTTGAGACCTGGCAGGAAATTACATTGGTTGGAGGCTGTCCCTGAAGGCCCAAAGACTTGATGAAATCTGCGTCCTGGCTGAAGCGTAGCTCAACACGATCCTAAACGAAATAACTAAGGCGCTCAGCGGCAGTGGCATCGCTGATGAATAGTTGAAGCTCACCCTCCATGAAATATACAGCCGTAAAAAAAAAGAAGTCCGGTCTACAAAACACAACACATTACTGTTGCTATTGACGAAGTGCCAAATAGCCTATTTTGTGACCTGCTTTTTTTATCACATTCTAAAGGATTATAACTGTCTCAGATGTTATAACCATTTCAGTTGGCCTACATGCTGCGCAGTAGAAGGTCATCAAGGCTGTTGGACTTCCCATGGCAAAAAGCTAGAAATTCCTCAGTTAATTTAACAAAATATGTACGATTGCTTGTCTGAACTGAAACCTCATTGGGGTTTGAAATGAAATGCTATGAATTATGGAGGTAACTCCAACTTATTTGTAGCAGTTACTTCCAGAAGATAAAGTGCATGGTAACTCTCTGTGTACACGTGTAAGTAATCGTCTTCCAATCAGCACCAAAATCAACTTTTATATTAGAGAATGAGTTAATAATGTCGAATAGTTGTCCACAACTAAATTTAAAAAAATAATAGCTTAGTCTGAGTGTGGGACATGACCACACAGTAAATTGCAAGCTTTAGGATCCAGCTTCTAGCACCCAAGCCGTGACAGCTAAGGAACTCATAATGTACAGTAATTCATTTTTTTGCAAAGGCTGTTGTCTAACAAGCCACTAAAAATTTACCAATAGAAAAAAATACTAATTTTTAACAAAAACTTCTGTCATCATCCGTCTCAGTTACTAATTTTAAACCGTGTATTCTCCACATTGGGAGTAGGTCGTATTTCTTTACAGTAGATTTCAATACGTATAAGAAAATTCTTCTGATGTGAGCACACTATTTTCCTATATGGCGCAATCCAACGGTTCATATAGACCAGATGACACCGAGTGTTGAACTTACTAAACTGATTATATTACACTGTTCTGCATAATGATGTGGGTCAATATGTACAGACCCTGTGTTTCCATTAAAATCTTTTAAATGCCTGCATATAGTTTTGAAATATTAGCACACAGAATGTTTAAATATTTACTTACATTACTTAGCTGACAGCTTAAATTATACAGTATGTAAATACACAGGTATTCAGTCAAGGGAGTTGTTGTTGTTGTTGTGGGGCTTAACGCCATTTTTCAGCACACGATAGGCTATACATGGCGGCCGGTATTAATGGTGGAGGAAGAAACCGGGAAATCCGCGGAAAGAACCACCGACCCACGAGGAGCTACTGGCAAGCTTTCTCACATATCCACATTCGCCGAATCTTAGACTAGAACCAACGGAGACAGAGGTGAGATGGCAGGGATCCGTAACGGACAGCGCTTTAGACCATTCGGCCACTCGGGGCCCAGTCAAGGGAGTTGCTACGTATAGATTCACAGTCAACAGAGTAGCCTTATTTTATCAATAAAGCTCGGAATGTGATGGTTCAACTGGTTTTAAAATAACAGCTGGGTAATGCGCAATCAACGCGTTGTACATAGTCGGATGTGCAAGATTTGACTTTTAAAAAAAAAAATGAAAAGGTGATGGTATTGGAGGTAGTTGATACCCAAACACTGAAACATTATTAATGGATGACCATATCATGGTAATGCCACTGTGTGTGTGTGTGTGTGAGAGAGAGAGAGAGAGAGAGAGAGAGAGAGAGAGAGAGAGAGAGAGAGGGATGCAAAACAACAGTATAAGCTCTTTAAACTTTGGCCCACCACTAGAGGATGATCAGCCCAAACTGGCTGAGATCCCCTTCGGGGTATTTTTCCATCTACTTTGTATATACTATTTTTGGCGCACAATTCACGGATGATGTAATAAACTCATCCACACCAGCAAGTTATCATAAAAAAGGTATTCTTTCATGATTAAATGTAGCTTCTGCAGGAAAATAAAAATACAAGACTCTTTGCGAGGGTTGAAAATATGTGCTCATTGTGTATGCAAGAGAGATGAATGGTTCACAAGTTCCTATAGGTAACAAGTGACTTTTTTCTTGAACCTGGGACATTATGAATGAATAGAGTTCTACTTAGTAGTAAACCATTAAGAGAAGTTTTCCACGACTTGAGTTTTAAAAAGGTTTTAACTGCTGGACACGGAATGTTCAAAATTCTTCAATAAGGACAATTTCTTCGTTTCGTCTGCATTGGGCAACAATTTTTGAAAATGTTTGTCTTTGATTTTCAGACTTCTTCTTGAGTATTATCTGTCAAATTTATACATGTTTGCGATACATACTGGGTTTGTAACGCACGCTACAAAAACTGAATGTGCTCTCTGTCCTATTGGAAATGAGAGGGTGCTGCTCCTCCCTCACGGGAAGGCACAACACGCTCTCTGCACTCAGAGAATGGGGAGGGTGCTGCTCCTCGCAAATAGGAGGGCACGACTCACTCTCCACCTTATAATAACCTACGTTGGGAGGAAACCCACTAACCTTACGGGTCTCCGAAGAGATTATGGTAATCATTCCCTGTGGCCCGAGGGACCCAGACATGTAAAACTCCAATGTAAACTGAGGCAGAAAAAGAATGAACTCGCAGCTTCCTTCCCTTATAAAGTACTACAACGTTCGGCGAGGTCCCAAACCTCACCTGACCAGAGATAAGCAAGTGGGATGTTCACACCCCCTCACACACTACTTAGCCAAAGCTGAAAGATAATACTGTAAAGAAGATTTATTCAAAAACGTTTAAACAAGTAAATGTATAAATGTATTTGCATGGACTAAGTCTACACTAACATGATTATAGCAAGAACTCACAGAACAATCGCTGATGTGTTAATGCGAAAAGGAAACAACGCTAACCTAAACTGAAAATGAATCGGTGTTCAAGAATTACACAAAACATGTAGGAAAACAATTGGTTTGCCACCTGCCCTTCCAAGATTAAAATGCCTAAAGGCACATTATAAGAAACTTCGAAATATGAAAATTCGTTACTGTAATAAATAAAGAGAATATTGTGACCAAATTTACTTATGAGAATAAAACCACCAAATAATAATGAAGATATATTTGTTTTAAAAATTGATGTCCACCAGCCTTATTTGAGAAATGGCAATGACTAAGTTACCAAAAATCCAGTTTGGTAAGATTGCTAACAAAACGGACATTAAAAAAGAATACTATCTGATACTAATTTGGAGAATGAACTGGTGTTCAATAGCTATACACAAAACATAAAGGGAAAAACTGATGTGCGAGCTGCTTTTCCAGGATAAAACCAGTACGAGTCTGCAGACCAGATTCGACAAGGATAGGGATATTTACTAAATACCAACCCTACTTAGAAATAAATTGTCAACAATAGTAGTTGCGCTAACACCTCTGTACCGTAAGAACCTAAATGCATGGTCAAATCAAATATAACCAGAAAAAAACAAATAACTCGCAATGGACAGCTCAATTCAAACAGAAGCATTTTCTGATGAGGGGCAATTCCACATGATAAAAAACGATGCACATAATGAGAACTCAAATCACAAAGTAAAACATGAAGCAAAGGCTATTTCTCTATGGCATCGTATTTAAGCAGCCCGTAATGGTTTAAACTGGAAGAAGAAAAAAACAGTGCGCATTAGCAAGGTATCTACAGGTTGGACCTGGGGCAATCTTGTGTACTGGAATCTTCTGGTTCAAACAAATGGGATGACTTACTTGGGATAATTTTCTGCTGGAAAGCTAACAGCTATGCAGTAACAACAGCTGAGCCATTATTGATAATATATTTCTCAATTCAACAAGTCCTATAAACGTCAAGAAGCTTAATCCAGTAATGTTTAGAACAAATTCAAGGACTTTTCAAGGATTAAAATAATTGTAAAACTTTTAGAAGTTTTCAAGGCAGTCCCTTTAAGTTAGGATTTTTGTGTTTTGTTTTGTTCTTCAACATTTTGTAGACTTTTGCTCCAAAGATGTTTATGGTGAATGGATGCAGATGGAAAGACCTTGATGACACTGAAGCTCAAGATTAATAAATAGCAGCAGGAACATCCAGATCCTATGTAGGACATATTTCATGTATCACAGAGATATAATTAACAAGTTTGGTGGCTTGCTTTAGAAACAACTGTGAACAATACATAGATGGATGGACAAAAGACAGACTGTAAAATCAACAGCTCAACTTAAGAATTCTTTGTAGCAAACGTTTAATGGCTATCTAAAACATTTTTGGAATTAGCACTGAAAATGAAATTATGAATGACGGATGGATTATTGGATAAAGACAGTAAAAATATTGAAACTAACTTTTGTGAATAGAGAAAGGCAGATCAACATCACTATACGTACTAAATTCCATAGACATCACAGTCTGGAAGTTTTGCCCCAGTAACGAAAGTGTGGATCATGGATGGACAAATGGACGATGGGCAAAAACATAAACAAAAATATTTAAACTGATAACTCAGAATAGCAAAAGGCATATCTGGAACACTAGCCTAATATATGCATCAAAATTTCATAGCAACAACTTTAAAGGTTTTCGAGTTACATTCTGGAAACAAACGTTTGATGGATATAACCATTTCCATATCACTACCGCCTATTCATTGCATGGACACAGCAAAGGTCAATGCAGAAGGAACATTATATTTAGTTTAACTATTTACTATTGATACAAAAGTTATCACTCGATGAATATGTCATCTTCATAGCCTACACTTAACTGTCTCACTTTATATCAAGCACATGTTATAGTTATTAACATTACTATTATTGTTGAATTTTTTAAAATATGATTTTCTACTAAGGATACCCAGTTATCTACAACTCTCGAAGAAATGGTCAGATATCTAGAACTCTGGAAAATTATGGTTTGCCACCACCACAACCAATAGTTTGAAGCTGACATCACAGTAATAATAACATTTGATATTATGTTGTCATCATGGGAAGTGTCGCTGGTGTGCATCTGTGACTTGGCTGACATGGCCATCATTAATAAACAATTAAACATAACACAACCCTAGCTTGCAGTAAATAATGCAGCTGTGGGTGTTCCTACCTTCTGCATCCTAATGAAGAATTACCACCAATGATAATATATTGTACCTTCTTTACTTTTAAGATTCTCTTGAACCCAGTGATCTGAAACCAACTCACCTATTTAAAATCTTGTTGAAACATGACCTTCCCGTGACCCTAAGTACAGATCAATAGTAAATTATACCAGTGCACAACAGTTTACCCAAATGTGGATAAATTACAACACAGAGTAAAAACCTGCAAAAGGCTTCATAAAAATATAAGTAATTCAAACTTTTAAGCCTAGACACAAAAGGACAGATTTCAGTTTGCTATGCCATTCAGTTTTGAACTGGGGCGCCAAGGAAAAATGATGGAAAAGTGTCGGATTCATAATACTGAGCTGATTAAATCTTTTGTCCACCCACTTGACCAGGACATGTTATTTCAGAAAATTAACTAGTCCCAAAATTTCACTATCTTGCCCAGATTTGATGAGATGTATGCATTTTAATCCATAGAAAAAAAAAATATATCATTTATAACGGACTTACTTTTTCAAAGGGTTTAACTTTTCTCAGGCATCTTATATACACCATTTCTTGCTCCGATACGGTCGCATCCAACTTCCCTCAGGAAGAATGGAAATGAATTTAATGGAATTTGGACTTTCCCCAACTTCTTCTTTCAACACTATCAATTGACAGAGAAATATCTCTTGCCCCGGTCTGTCCTTATAATGAGCACCAGGTTTACCTTGCCCAGGTCTGCCCTTATAACGACCACCAGGTGTACCGCTTTTCTCCTGGAGCATGCACAGCATTTATTAGAAAATTGTGTTCCATATTGGGCTAGGATGTAGCCTGTGTTAAAGACAGCTCTCGTTTTATTTTATATTTAATTCTCATTTAATTTGGAAACAGCCTTTACTTCTGAGGTGTCAGCAACTCCAACTTCAGGGATTTTCTACATATGCTGGCAAGTGTCATGCATACACTGTGTTGCACAGGCTTTATAAGGTTCAAAGATGTCACAAGATGTGACTGATTAAATCCTGAATGTCAGTAACAGTGACATTTGATATTTTTTGCTGGTATAAGAGGCTAATGTCTCTTTGGAGAAATGGTTATTCTCAGACTGAGTGGCAGCCTTGCAAACTGTCCCTCAACTTTTACGATAATCTTTCTCTGAATTTTCCCTACGACCATCTTGAAAAAATAAGCAAACACACACATTTATCTAAAATGGAAAAGATAACCTATTTTGACAACTACTTCTAATAAAGTGATCGTAATATATCGTTTATTGTTCGAATGCAAACACCAATCACTTTTTAATGAACGTAACTGTTTCATTCTAATTATTACACCTTGAAGTTGATCCTCTGCATAATCAGTTAAAAATATAAAGACTTGTTACTGTAATTTATCTAGTTTTAAAGATTGATTGATTGATTGCATTTTTATGGTGCACCAGCACTGTACGGCTATACAGCGCCATAGAAAAGGTCATACGTAAGATTATTTACAGTTGATAAAAGGTTTATTATCGACCAGCGATAATAAAATCAAACAGTTAAAATCAAAATGATGAGTTGGTGAGGATAATATATAAAGCTTCCCAATCAACAGGCAATGTAAATGGTGTGTGTCAATAAATATTTAGAAGAAAAGGTACTTTGTATGAACGAAGGTATATACATTACATAAAAATACTGTGATAGCATAAAAGTTATATCTTAGAATAACTGTTTACTTGTTTCATGAATTTTAAAATGCAAGAGACGTTTATTGTACCAAAAAGTTCCTTCATGTGATGAACATTGTAACGACGATTGCGTAAGTTGGAGATCGAAACAATCTATCATAAACTGCTCAGCATTGAATTGCAAAAACGCAATCAAGTGGCTCTTCGCCTTTTAGCATGTACAAGTGAGTTATTTAAGTATGACCAATTTCAATCCTTGCAAGCACTACCTTGTCCCTACAGTTGGTTCTGTACGGAGCCCATTCTCCTAGGGCTGGCTTGATCGCATAGAGTTTGTTATTCACTGCATATTCCACGATGCCTGCCACTTGAGGCATAAAGACTTTTTGATACTAAATTTGAAGTCAATGTATGGTATTTTAAAATCAGATAGTTCTATGGATAGGGCCATATTAGCAGTGCGATCTGCTTTTTTGTTACCTTTTTAATACCAATATGGCTAGGTAACCAACAGTATATACTATATTGTGGGAGGTACACAGCTCTGTATGTTTAATGAGAATATTGGTCAGTAATGGGTTTTCCTATTTTCTACTGTGTACAGTTTAAAAGGAAACACTTATGTCGGTAAAGTGCCTTTCAATAATTTCATTGCATTTACTTGGTGGATTGAAATCAAAGTGTGATTCGCTTGCACAATCTGGGTCAAGTAAACAAAGTCATTTAAAACACTCCTAATTAATCATACTGGGTTTTGTCTGAAGTGTTTTTGATTGGCTAATAATTTGGTCACTTTTTAGCCCAATAAGCAGTCTAGCAGTAACAGAACCCACATATATAGGACAGTTATTATAATTCATTATATTATCACAGGAGGCGAATGATTAAATGGAAAGGTTAGATTCAAGCATTCAGAATGTCTGATGGGCATAATTGGCATAAAGGCAGACAATACAATTAAAAGTAAGAAAATAAGTGCTTGCCCAACTTGATCCGAAATATGAATAAATCGCTTGTCCCAGACCAGTGCTATGGAAAATTTTGCTTGTCCAAATTTGAAAATGAATAGTCCAGGATGTTGGGCTATGGGATTTATCAGGCATATAATCCAAGTTACACATTCAAATCCCACCCAGGCCAACCTGGGTCTGTTGCCTTATTTGTGTCTACAGGAAGGCACCTAGCTCAGTATGATGTAACCATAACGAGTTTAAAGTACTGTTAAAATCCAACCAACCAAGTTAATGTTGAACTATTGATCAAAATAACAGTATTGTATGCCACACTGTGTGGTCTAGATGTATGCTAAGGAAAGGTTCCATCAAAATAACAGTATTGTATGTCACTGTGTAGTCTAGATGTATGCTAAGGAAAGGTTCCATCAAAATAACAGTATTGTATGCCACGCTGTGTGGTCCAGATGTATGTTAAGGAAAGGTTCCATCAAAATAACAGTATTGTATGCCACTGTGTAGTCTAGATGTATGCTATGGAAAGGTTCCATCAAAATAACAGTATTGTATGCCACTGTGTAGTCTAGATGTATGTTATGGAAAGGTTCCATCAAAATAACAGTATTGTATGCCATTGTGTGGTCCAGATGTATGCTAAGGAAAGGTTCTATCAAAATAACAGTATTGTATGCCACTGTGTGGTCCAGATGTATGCTAAGGAAAGGTTCCATCAAAATAACTATTGTATGCCACTGTGTAGTCTAGATGTATGCTAACGAAAGGTTCCATCAAAATAACAGTATTGTAAGCCACGCTGTGTGGTCTAGATGTATGCTAAGGAAAGGTTCCATCAAAATAACAGTATTGTATGCCACTGTGTAGCCTAGATGTATGCTATGGAAAGGTTCCATCAAAATAACTATTGTATGCCACTGTGTAGTCTAGATGTATGCTAAGGAAAGGTTCCATCAAAATAACAGTATTGTATGCCACTGTGTAGTCTAGATGTATGTTATGGAAAGGTTCCATCAATATAACAGTATTGTATGCCATTGTGTGGTCCAGATGTATGCTAAGGAAAGGTTCCATCAAAATAACAGTATTGTATGCCACTGTGTAGCCTAGATGTATGTTATGGAAAGGTTCCATCAAAATAACAGTATTGTATGCCATTGTGTGGTCCAGATGTATGCTAAGGAAAGGTTCTATCAAAATAACAGTATTGTATGCCACTGTGTGGTCCAGATGTATGCTAAGGAAAGGTTCCATCAAGATAACTATTGTATGCCACTGTGTAGTCTAGATGTATGCTAACGAAAGGTTCCATCAAAATAACAGTATTGTAAGCCACGCTGTGTGGTCTAGATGTATGCTAAGGAAAGGTTCCATCAAAATAACTATTGTATGCCACTGTGTAGTCTAGATGTATGCTAAGGAAAGGTTCCATCAAAATAACAGTATTGTAAGCCATTGTGTGGTCCAGATGTATGCTAAGGAATGGTTCTATCAAAATAACAGTATTGTATGCCACACTGTTTAGTCTAGATGTATGCTAAGGAAAGGTTCCATCAAAATAACAGTATTGTATGCCACTGTGTGGTCCAGATGTATGCTAAGGAAAGGTTCCATCAAAATAACTATTGTATGCCACTGTGTAGTCTAGATGTATGCTAAGGAAAGGTTCCATCAAAATAACAGTATTGTATGCCACGCTGTGTGGTCTAGATGTATGTTAAGGAAAGGTTCCATCAAAATAACAGTATTGTATGCCACTGTGTAGTCTAGATGTATGCTATGGAAAGGTTCCATCAAAAAAAAAGTATTGTATGCCACTGTGGTTTAGATGTATGCTAACGAAAGGTTCTATCAAAATAACAGTATTGTATGCCACACTGCGCTGTCTAGATGCTGAGGAAAGATTTCATCAAAATAACAGTATTGCATGCCACACTGCGCTGTCTAGATGCTAAGAAAAGGTTTCATCAAAATAACAGTATTGTATGCCACTGTGTGGTCTAGATGTATGCTAAGGAAAGGTTATATCAAAATAACAGTATTGTATGCCACACTGTGTGGTCTAGATGTATGTTAAGGAAAGGTTCCATCAAAATAACAGTATTGTATGCCACACTGTGTGGTCTAGATGCATGCTAAGGAAAGGTTCCATCAAAATAACAGTATTGTATGCCACTGTGTGGTCTAGATGTATGCTAAGGAATGGTTCCATCAAAATAACAGTATTGTATGCCACACTGTGCTGTCTAGATGCTAAGGAAAGGTTCCATCAAAATAACTATTGTATGCCACACTGCGCTGTCTAGATGCTAAGGAAAGGTTCCACCAAAATAACAGTATTGTATGCCACACTGTGTGGTCTAGATGTATGCTATGGAAAGGTTTCATCAAAATAACAGTATTGTATGCCACACTGTGTGGTCTAGATGTATGCTAAGGAAAGGTTCCATCAAAATAACTATTGTATGCCACTGTGTGGTTTAGATGTATGCTAAGGAAAGGTTCCATAAAAATAACAGTATTGTATGCCACGCTGTGTGGTCGAGATGTATGTTAAGGAAAGGTTCCATCAAAATAACTATTGTATGCCACTGTGGGGTCTAGATGTCTGATGAGGAAAGGTTCCATCAAAATAACAGTATTGTATGCCACTGTGTAGTCTAGATGTATGCTAAGGAACGGTTCCATCAAAATAACTATTGTATGCCACTGTGTAGTCTAGATGCATGCTAAGGAAAGGTTCCATCAAAATAACAGTATTGTATGCCACTGTGTGGTCTAGATGTATGCTAAGGAATGGTTCCATCAAAATAACAGTATTGTATGCCACTGTGTGGTCTAGATGTATGCTAAGGAATGGTTCCATCAAAATAACAGTATTGTATGCCACTGTGTGGTCTAGATGTATGCTAAGGAAAGGTTCCATCAAAATAACAGTATTGTATGCCACTGTGTAGTCTAGATGTATGCTAAGGAAAGGTTCCATCAAAATAACAGTATTGTATGCCACTGTGGGGTCTAGATGTCTGATGAGGGAAGGTTCCATCAAAATAACAGTATTGTATGCCACACTGCGCTGTCTAGATGCTGAGGAAAAGTTCCATCAAAATAACAGTATTGTGTGCCACAGTGTAGTCTAGATGTATGCTAAGGAAAGGTTCCATCAAAATAACTATTGTATGCCACTGTGTAGTCTAGATGTATGCTAAGGAAAGGTTCCATCAAAATAACAGTATTGTATGCCACTGTGTAGTCTAGATGTATGCTAAGGAACGGTTCCATCAAAATAACTATTGTATGCCACTGTGTAGGTCTAGATGCATGTCTAAGGAAAGGTTCCATCAAAATAACAGTATTGTATGCCACTGTGTGGTCTAGATGTATGCTAAGGAATGGTTCCATCAAAATAACAGTATTGTATGCCACTGTGTGGTCTAGATGTATGCTAAGGAAAGGTTCCATCAAAATAACAGTATTGTATGCCACTGTGTAGTCTAGATGTATGCTAAGGAAAGGTTCCATCAAAATAACAGTATTGTATGCCACTGTGGGGTCTAGATGTCTGATGAGGGAAGGTTCCATCAAAATAACAGTATTGTATGCCACACTGCGCTGTCTAGATGCTGAGGAAAAGTTCCATCAAAATAACAGTATTGTGTGCCACAGTGTAGTCTAGATGTATGCTAAGGAAAGGTTCCATCAAAATAACTATTGTATGCCACTGTGTAGTCTAGATGTATGCTAAGGAAAGGTTCCATCAAAATAACAGTATTGTATGCCACTGTGTAGTCTAGATGTATGCTAAAGAAAGGTTCCATCAAAATAACAGTATTGTATGCCACTGTGTGGTCTAGATGTATGTTAAAGAAAGGTTCCATCAAAATAACAGTATTGTATGCCTCACTGTGGGGTCTAGATGTATGCTAAGGAAAGGTTCCATCAAAATAACAGTATTGTATGCCACGCTGTGGTGTGGTCTACATGTATGCTAAGGAAAGGTTCCATCAAAATAACAGTATTATATGCCACACTGTGTGGTCTAGATGTAGGATAAGGAAAGGTGCCATCAAAATATCTCCAATAATGCTTAGGTTACAATTCACATGTAAAACCAGCTAAGAAATTTAGTGTTTTACCTTTCCGTATCTAGAACTTTAAAAGGTACTGAGTTTAATTTCATCAGGACATTTCTGCTATTTCAAAGGCATAACACAATATGAGGAAAGATTATACCTTCAACCTAGATTATGACCTTGACCACTGATATTGGGGCATGACTACTTGTAACTTGCAATTAATTTTTAACCATATTCAGGACAGGGCACAGAACTCCCAGGTTTTCACTCTAATCCTAAACCATTTGGTAATGTTGCTATGGTTACTCAAGTTTGAAATCTATACAAAACAATTTTCTCAATTCCAACACTCTGCAATTTGTAATTCCCATCAGACTCATAAGGGTCAAGGATTCGATAACCTTCAAGGATTGCCCAAGTCAGCTGCCTCTATATGTTCTTTGGAAAGACACTTAGCTTGCATTTCTTTGGCATAATATAGCCAATAATTCGTTAAAACCAACAAGCATTAGGCAATGGAGAATAAGGACTGGGTCAATTATTTTGGAATACAATTTTAATCATCTGGGAATGGGGCCTGTGTCGATTCTGATAAAATTCTGACTGACCAGGAAGAAACTCTGCAAGAAAATTTATTACAATTTTGGAATTCTGCACGATTTTTAAGTATTTTATATGGGAATTCGGGTCTTTCCTTTGGCCTTGTAGTTCCCAATAAAATCCATATGATGATTTTTGAATGTTCAAAGTCTGCACCTAAGCCCAAGAGTTTCATTACAACACACTCTCTAGTCAAAGTTATAGTAAGAGTGTTCCGAGTGCTACAAAAACTACCTGTGGATACCTAAATGAAACCACTGAATTCACTTACTAATGGTTAGCAATGCAACAAATGTCAGCCTTTGGCAACCACAGGTACATTTGGTGATATTTTAAAGGCCCAAGTATTTTCTGTAGATTACATTCTGGCAGGGCACAAGAACTACCTGACACACAGGTGTGCAAGTGAAGAGAAGACAGGAAAACATTCATTCAAACTGGCACTGAAAATGTCAATGAAGTCCCTTATTAATAAAACAAAAGAATAACAAAGACTGCTTGCAAGTTACTATTTTATCTTTAAGACATATAGCGACAATAGTATGAAAACGACGGCAAAAATGTGTTCAAAAGGCATGTAAATAATATATGGCAATTATATGAAAAAGTACACAGACTTGCTTGATCACATGATGAACAGCGCAGAACCTGTAAGGAATTAAAATTTTATGTCCTTAAACCATGACTTCACACACATGCAACTCAAATCAGAATTTTCTAATAACAAAACTGCTGGAAAAATAAAAAAATTACAAAGTGCCTGACTATCCATCCTAGCGTTTCTAAAGTGACTTGTTATTGGTCAGAAGTCCAGAAGACAATACTGGTTTCTGTATTTCAGGTTATTTCATTCAATTATGAATAACCTTTCAAAACATAGTTCAAATAAAAATGCAATCCATGATCTGCACACAAAAAAGACACTGTAAATCAGTTGTCCAATGCCACAGTAATCCATGGTAAAAGAATGAGTAAGTTCTAAATTGATACATAGTTACTAAAATGGCTACTGCTGAATCCAGGAAGCCTAACAAATCAGACTTCAAAATTTTGTGGTACTTCAAATTACACTTTTTTCCATAAAATCCTTTCCTTTTTTTAATATCAGGTGACAAGAACAATCTCTCACATCCCATCTATTTGCTTAATCTGGGAGCTGTCTGTCGTCTGCTCCGAATTCATCTTTATCTTACTTTTTGCTCTTCTGTTTAAAACTGGAAAAAAAGAAAATATTTATACCACTTGAGAGAAATTGGAACCTCTTTATACAAAATCACATACGAAATGACATGCTTGAAATTAAGTAAGAAAACAATAGTTCAGAGTTTGACAAATACTTGGCTCTAATCTTAATGACTTGTTTGAGGTGATCGTATTTCCTCTCATCATTGTATGCAAAGTGAAAAAAGAAAACCTGTGATTGCTCGCACACTGACAACACCATGAAATGAAACAACAAAATGATAGAGACGTATCAAAGGTTTATGTACATTTGGGATGCTTCTAGCCCTGAAAATGATAAAACCCTACATAAACTCACTACATGTACATGACCCTGCCGACTGTAAAAGTATTTTGTGGCAAAAAGTACCAAAAGTTGACACTGGCAGTATTGGAACATTGCACATTCCAGTGGGCATGCAACCCTCAATGACACACAAGAACTTGTTACCAATATATATTTAGATTTGCATCCACCACATCAACTAGAATCTGGTACCAATACATGTTAGGTGGGCACACAATACCCCACCACTCACACTGGAACTTGGTGCAATAACACGTTTAAGTGGGCATACAAAACCCCATCATATTCCAAATCACAGACTGGAACTTAGTGCCAATACACATTTTGATTAGCATACAACACCTGATCATACCAATACAAATTTTGATGGGCATACAATACCCGATCACACACAAACACACACACTGGAACTGGGTACCAATACACATTTAGATGGGCATACAACACCTGATCACACACACACACACACAGGAACTGGGTACCAATACACATTTAAATGAGCATACAACACACACACAGGAACTGGATTTTGATGGGCATACAACACCTGAACACACACACACAAACTGGAACTGGGTACCAATACACATTTAGATGGGCATACAACACACACATACACAACACACACTGGAACTGGAATTTGATGGGCATACAACACCTGAGCACACACACACACAAACTGGAACTGGGTACCAATACACATTTCGATGGGCTTAAAACACCCCAACAAACACACACACTGGAACTTGGTACCAATACACATTTTGATGGGCATACAACACCTGATCACACACACACACACAAACTGGAACTGGGTACCAATGCACATTTAGATGGGCATACAACACCTGATAACACACACACACTGGAACTGGGTACCAATACAGGTTTTGTAGAACAAATTAAGTATTCTGCATAAAATGCTGTATAGGAATGTTGATCTTGCATATGAGAAATGTTGTGTCTGGCATATGACAATGTTTTGTCTGGCACACAAGAATGTTGTCTCTGGCATATGATAATGCTGCATCTGGCATATAAGAATGTTTTCTCTAGCATATGAGAATGCTATGTCATACGAGAATGGCTGTGCCATGCCTATGAATGTTATAATGATTACGCTCACAAGTAAAAGAAGAACACAAAATGTGTGTGTTAGCACATGTGAATGCCATGTCAGGCGTAAGAATGCTATAATGATTATGCTCATACAAGTAAAAGAACTCAAAATGTGCTTGTCAGGCACATGTGAATGCTGTGTCAGGCATATGAATGTTACAATGATTATGCTCATACAAGTAAAAGAACTCATTATGTGTGTGTCAGGCACATGTAAATGCAGTGTCAGGCATATGAATGTTACAATGATTCTGCTCATGCAAAAAGTACTCATGGTCCATCAGGATAAAAGCTTCAGACATCAATATTCAACAAATCTGCAGTTGAATGCAGCCACTGATGTAAAAAAATACACAACTTTCCACAACACAAAACCTTTATACTGTGAAAGCTATTGTCATGCTTGCTACAAAAATGTGAGATAAATATTTCTGCAGGAACTAATTACTGAGAACAATGGCATACCCTGTCACTGGATCCTCTGACATCATCAATCTTAAGGATCATCTTGGTAAGCTGAACGGCCAGGAGGATCTGAGCTCTTTTTGAGGACAAGGTTTCTATCACATGCTGGGTCTTCATATCTAGAGTGAAGAACAAAAAAGTTGTGTTAGTGGAAAATTATAGCTCCTGCAAATCCATAGCGTCAATTCAAACAGCAAAGCAAAGAAAAATTTAGATGAGAACGTTGCAAAACTGGTGCATGTTTTTGTTGCCTGTGAAGTCTACAATTCTAAATCGTAGTGTTTGCAGGACGCTACTGCACAATTTAGGATGTAAATATATTGCAACTAAAATTCAACAATAACTAAGTATTAATGGAAATCAATACATTTTTGCCAAATTGTGTGTACTATGACCGCATCAGAAGGTCATGCGATGCAAAACAGCAATCAACTGATCAAAGTTCAAGGTATTTCATACTGGTGTTCTACAATGGAAAACACAACATAAAATAAGTAGGACAATGAGAAAACAGCTTGAAGTATTCTACTTTAAATTACAGCTTGCTGGTATAGTTTGTATCATAATAAAGCCATAGTTTGTTATAGTTTTCTAAGTTAATACCAGTTTTCAGCACTTGATAGGTTATACATGGTGGCCAGCACATTTGGTGAAGGAAAAATCTGGGGAATACCGACCCACAGAAAACTACTGGCAAGCTTTCTCATGTAACCCCATTAGTCAAGACAATACCCAAACCCACAGATGTGAGACTTCAGCGATTAGCAAAGTGCCTGAGACCACTTGGACAAACCGGGTCCCATAATAAAGTCTGAAGACTGCTACACAGTTTTATTCTTTACATATTTAAATCTATACATACAATCTTTAAAGGTGACTTATCTACATAAACTTATATCCACATTTCAAACAAATGCTTCAATTTTTAATCTAATTGTCTGACCTTTCGTAAGGGCTGGAAGATAAGGATTATGAGTATTAAAACTTGTATCTTAATATTCTTAAGTATAAACATGACAGATATCCTTTGCAGTAAGTAACTTGTGTAACTCTTGTAACCATACAAAAATACAGCTATCTAAAGCATTGACGATCCCCACAACCAACCAAACTAATTACAAACAAAACTAACTTGATTTTACCTTAAAAAACCTTGACTTATAAGGATCTGAATCAATCCACACTGTTATACACAAACCAAATTAAAATCTGCATTCCAGTCGCTATGATGTTTAAATTTCGGACCCACAATGAAGCAGAAAGTTGTTGAACTACTGGGGTCTTTGAATCTATTCAGCGGGAGGTGTGTGTGAAGGTCTTAATAACCACAACCTCAACTTGTTTGGATACCAGGATTGATTAGGAACTTCTATCAAGCTGATAACCAAAAACTTCAAATGTCTTTTAACTCTTGAGTTTTATATCACTGCCTCAGAATCAGTTGGGCACTGCTCCTATACAAGTATAGTCCTCCTGATGTGTGATGAAAATCAGGTAAAGGAAACCTGATTTATCATGCAAAATATAAAATAAAACTTTCACATCTAGTGACCGTGCTCCTGGACAAAGCAGCCCTATAATCAATAAGCACTGCCTATGCCCATGAGTAGAGACACTAAAGTTATGCTGTGAAAACCACCTCATCAACAGATGAACAGTCATCGCCGAGTTACCATCACCTGCACTTTCTAGTGAACAGATGGTGTATGTAAAAGCTAATTAAAACTGTAATCATTGTTCACAACACTTCAGGCAGGATGATACCTACATCTTACCCTTGCTAAAACAAGTCAGACAACAAAGGAAGAGACCTTCCTGGATTTTTTTTTTATAACAGTGTGAGTGGTTGACACACAAACTCTCTATGATAGTGAAGGAATTTCAATCTAGTATTACGTCTGGTCCTTAGGTGCTACAGTAGTCAAGCAGGTGAAAATTTGACAGGCAACTATCATACAAATGTTCTATAAAAAAAAAAAACTTTAACAAAATGCCTTTCATGCAAGAAAAATGTTACCCATATTTCACCTTGTAGGCATATTGTTGTTGTTGTTGTTGTTGCTGTGGGGCTTAATGCCATTTTTCAGCACACGATAGGCTATACATGGCGGCCAGTATTAATGGTGGAGGAAGAAACTGGGAAATCCCCGGAAAGACCCACCGACCCACGAGAAGCTACTGGCAAGCTTTCTCACATATCCACATTCACCGACCTTGTAGGCATAGGTACGACAATAACTTTCTAGAGGAAAAGACTTCACCTGGTAAGGGAATGGAAGTGAGTACTTTAATTCCTTTAAGAAAGCATGGAGACACACAGATTAGGGACGAGAAGATAAGGTGATTCTTTATCTTTTTCACTTTTGCTTAACTTTTTAATACCTGATACCAGCATTGCTCTAACCAAGTCAAACAAATCTTCTACCCAAAGCATACAAGCTACTAAGTCACTGGATCTGGACTAACAATTATTTCTGAACCACACCAGCCAATACACCATAAAATTTTTAAGTTCAAGTAAGCTACACTTTCAACCTTGAATAATATAGCCAATGCACAACAATCAAACATTATATTCTCTTTGCATCAAATTAGTTAATTATCTTAATTTACATTCCATCCATTTACCTATCTACATTTACTGCCTACCTGCTTAAGGTACTTGTCTGCATACATCTGTCCATCTATCTACCTTCCTACTGCAGTACTTACATTCCAACTTACCAAACCTGCATACACATTTCTTAGAATTTACATTGTTTCAGGGAACTAATGGACTATTTTAAATGTCAGACCCTGCTCTACATTTTTTTGTCATGGAGATGAGACTGATCTCTTTCTACAAGTCTCCATGATTCTATTACTGGGAAGATCTGAGTTCCATCACTCTAAGCCCCAATGATGCAATGATTTACAAGGGACAGGATGAACATATACTTTTCAAATCATACAAAAGTTATTTTGTCCAGTCCTCTTAAGCAGTAACTTTTATAAAGTTCTAAGCGATTAGCTGCAGCATACCACAAGTTCCTTTATTCAGGCAATCTATTCCAAGGTATGGATTATTCTCCTTAATTTGCCGGGATTTAACTTCAGCCAGCGTGTGGATGGGTGGTTTTCCTGCATTTTCAGCCAATGCAAGAGGAATGCTCTCTAAAGCTTCTGAGAATGACCGCATGGCATACTGTTCTAATGTAGATATCTGAAAAATAATGCAATCAATTAGAATGGCATATTTTACATAAAAAATAAAATAAACCAGAGTTGACAAATGTTCTTGACTTAATTCTTCATTATGCTGGGCAACTGACTTGAACTTTCAACTTGTTTTGTATATTTATTCAATCTACACTATACACAATACTAAATCTACTTAAAATGTCATTTATCCAATCAGTCTGTCACATCAAACATCTTGAAAAAGTGACTTGCTTTTCCTTAACCACCAATCAAATGAGTGGACAAGCAGAATTTTCAAGCTCTGAAAACACTTAGAAAAGGACTTAACTCCTGACCTTTTATTTTTTTTGCAACAATCTGAGCTTGAAAATTATCCAGAGGTCTGTTTCCTTCAAATCAGTGTGAGAGGCTGACATACACAACCTAACCATGGTTCAGAAGGAATTTCAATCTAGCACAGTGTCTGATCCAGGCTGTCACTCAATTCTAACAGCTAGAAATTCGCCATGCAATTTTTGTAACTTCAGATAATTTCTTTCAAGTTATCAACTGCTTTATCCAGAGGGGGTAGGGTGGGTGGGGGGTGGAGAGTTGGAGTGGTACATACATTGTCAATGTGGTGACCATATGTGAGAAGGATATGATTTTTGCAACTCTGCCATGGGATCCCTGGGAAAGGGCCAAAGGTCAAATATGCACAAATTATATTTAACAGAGACAAGACCTAAACCCCCCAATTCTGGCAACTTCATACTGCACACAAGAGAAAAGTGACAACCATGTTAAAAGTTATTCTTTGTATCTACTTCAGCCAGGGTAGTGGTCACTTTCTCCATTAGTCAAAATCTTGCCTCCCAACCACTTCCCTCCACTAATATTTATGAACAATTTTTTTAAACAACTTAAAGAAAATTTTAAAAATGTGAGCATGTCAAATGACAGCAACTTTTATTTACTCCCCGTTAACTGTCTGCATGGTCAGACATTGGCAGTCATGTACGACAGTTTATTCTGATAATTTTAGTGAGAATACAACATGCAAGTTCAACAAGCAAATTAATTTTCACTGAAAGTTTGATGCTCACTGGATTTTTCTCATTAAAATATTTCAAATATAAACACCATCATCTAACAGGCTGAATTAACCAATCACATATGGTAGCCTCCATTTTTAAAAGTGCCAAGTTATACCAGGATCATACTAATGGGTGAACAGATGGAGCTGATGTTACTTAAAGAAATCTTCAGATTGATATTTTGTCTCCCCCCCAAAAATATAACATCCATTTTTACAGACAGTGATTCATATTATGTTTGGTTCTCCCTTGTGTTGAAATAAAGCAACCACATTTCAATGTGTCTCAGTAGACAGTACAGCAGTAGCAGAACTTATCTCCATGCTGACAAGACAAAATATAACAAGCAAGAAGTCACTCAAATTTAATGACACTAAAATAGTGATCAACAATGGACAGATTACTTAACAAAAGACAAGTACCTGCCAGGCTAACAGTATTGTTTTGTTGCTTAATCCTTAGAGGTAGACCCTAATATTGCTTGGGGATATAAAGGTCATAGGCTTAAACAGGCCAACAATTTAACATGCACTTCTGTATAGCCAGAAGGACTAGTAGATTTGAGCTTAACAGTCCTGCAGAATCTTCACTAGTCCTTATTATGACATAAAGAATCACCCTCTTAGGATGGAACTGGGGCTTAACGGATTAAGAAAGTCAATGGTCTTGCATTGGCCAGATGTCAAAGTGGCTCAAGTTATGATAAACACAGTTTCATAACCCAAATTTACTACTTCTTTTTTTTCAAGAACTTGGGAAATGGACTTACACTCTAAACCTAATATTTGGAACAATTTGAGCTTGAAAATTATCCAAAGGTCTGTTTCCTTCAAATTATTGTAAGAGGTTGACATACACAACCTAACCATGGTTCTGAAGGAATTTCAATCTTGCACAGTGTCTGATCCAGGCTGTCCCTCAATTCTAACAGTTGGAAATTCACCATGCAAGTTTGTAAAACAGATGTCAGATTGTCACTATTTAGGACCAACTCGACATCATCATCAGTCTTTATATATAAACCTGTATGTCAATATGACTATCCATTCTGGAGTATAAGTTACTAGTCTTTCAAGATGACTGACATGGCGCTTGCTGCTCCACCACCATTACAATATAGTTTGGGTTTTTCTTAAACAGACAGTTTGGTTTCTATAAAAAGAAGGAGGAGAAATAATATATCTAACAACTTTTGGGATGACTTCATAGGACGAGGACACATAATTATTGAAGCACTGAGAAGATGGCTGACTTGACGGGTTCTGGTAATGCAACATTAAAAAAGGAATGTCTCTTTTACTGAACATTAGTAAATACCAATTTCCCTCTAAATATGATTGTAATGATAAATGTTTCAAGACATTACTTCTCATTAGCTCTTTAGAGAGAACTGACTTCAATAAAATGTTCAGATTTAATTTTTAAGCAATTACATTTGATGAACATTTTGTACTGAAATGATTCCATATCGTCTTAAGTGCTACACAAGCATTCAAGGGAGGAAACCACTAATTTTCTCTCACTATCAAAACTTGATTTGTGTCCCTTTATACATATCTTGACAGGCCCTTAAAGGTGAAAAGATTGTATACAGGGTTAGCAGCATAATTCTTTCAAAATTTTCATGGTTTTTTTCAAGGTTTTTCATGGTTCAAAATCATGTTTTTCAAGGTGCATTAAGTACATAAATGAAACTGTATGTAAACACAAGTTAATACTTATCATTAATTCATACCAGGAACATTTCTTGCAAATTTACTTTTTTTTAAAAAAAAGAAAAGAACATGAAGTCAAGAGTATGATCATTGAGTGGTTTGGGGTGAATCGTGTGGCCTGTAGAGCACTCTCTCTCATTGCATGCAAATCAATATCCTTCTGGAATAATTTGCATTTTGCAAAGTTCTTTGAGAAAGATCTCATAATCCTAACTTTATAGTTTTCTTCGTATAGCCAATGAAGTTGGAATCTCCAGCCAGCCTTTTAGAAGATTACAAATGATTTAAATTTAAACCACGGCTACATCCAGGTTTCATGCACTCGAAGTTCAAAATGTACAACTGCGCAGTGGCCAGTTATGGAAATATTTCTGTTCTGCACAAACTTAACGAGAGATCTTTTTTTGTTGCTTTTGTTTCCCTTCTCTTTTTTTATTTAAATCTACAAAACGAAAACTATTTATTAAAATTCCTTTCGGTTTCAGGAAAATCACGGCTTTTCAAGGTACCCTGACAATATTTTGAATTTTCAAGGTGTTTTCAAGGCCCTGAGGGACAAATTCATTTTCAAGGCTTTTCAAGGTTTTCTAGGTCCCCTACAGACCCTGTGTATAAACTGAATGTACAAACGTGCCTTATTATTCAAACCACAAACATAATGTACATAGCACTTCAAGTACTGGGCTAAACCATTTCAATCAGATGCAAAAATCAATTTTGTGTTTTTTTTAACCCCAGGTGGACAAAAATGTCCTAGGGTTGGCAATGAAAAAGAGGGACAGTTCGTCTGACCAGAATCATGCATTTTTTTTTTTTTTTGGCCTGAACCATGGAAACAGCTCTGGTTAGCTTTACATGTTTGATGATGATGAAAATGACAATTTCTCAAAATTAAGATTCTTCTCCGAGTCCATAGAATAATGCCTCTTACTTGAATGATATTCAAGTAAATGATTTCAGGATCAAATGCAATGAGTGATGCATGAAAACAAAGTCACTTTAACATACTCCTATTATATGCATCTACATTCTTTCCTCTACACACAAGTGTTGAAGACAATCTCAAGCAAAATCCAACCATAATCAGCAGAGCATGGAAAGCAGGTCATAACAACCTACTTTAAATGTTGAGAAGTACTTTTCAAACTTTATGCATCCAATAGGTTTTATAGCTGCAAATGCCTTTGGTTCAAGAAATGGGACTTTCTGCAACAACTTGTTCAAAGTTTCACAGTCTTTTATAAAATCCAAATTTGGGGGTCCCTAGTAGAATGTTAATAATGGAACCCTCATCCTTGAGATCAAGGCAAACGGCACATTCATTGATTTGGGGTTATGACACTAACAGCCACTGTCCTTGGGATGGGGCTAGGGGGTTATTTTGGATGTAAGAAAGCCAATGGTCTTGCAAAGGGATTTGCATTGACCACATGTCAAAATTGCTCCAGTATAAGTTTTGATAAATACGTGGTTTCATATCCCAAATTCACATTTTTTTTTCAAGAACCAGGGAAATGGACTTGAACTCTAGCTTGAAAATAATCCAAAGA
Organism: Megalonaias nervosa; assembly: GCA_016617855.1. Taxonomy (NCBI): domain Eukaryota; kingdom Metazoa; phylum Mollusca; class Bivalvia; order Unionida; family Unionidae; genus Megalonaias; species Megalonaias nervosa. The sequence continues at coordinate 42,567 of JAECUM010008444.1, read as the reverse complement.
TCTGTTTCCTTCAAATCAGTGTGAGAGGCTGACATACACAACCTAACCATGGTTCAGAAGGAATTTCATCTAGCATGGTGTCTGATCCAGGCTGTCACTCAATTCTAACAGCTGGAAATTCGCCATGCAATTTTGTAACTTGGATGTCAGATGTCAGATTGTTAATATTTAGGACCAACACAACATCAGAAAAAGTTTTTCTTACATGAAACCTCATCGATATGAGTATCCATTAAGTAGTACTAGTGACTGATCTCTCAAGATAACTTTCATGATGACTTGGCTTCTCCACCACCATTTCAATGTTGTTTTTTTTTTAAACCCAACTGTTTGGATTCATTTAAAGGAGAAGACCTAATATATCTAACAGCTTTAGGGATGACTTTCAGATAAAATTCAGGGGGAAAGACAATCATTTAAGTACAATAGCACCTGTCTTGAGAGACCACTGCTATAAGAGACCACATGTTTTGAGACCTTGATCTCCATGCACAGATTTATTATTATATAGTGTTATGACTGTTATGAGAGACCAACTGTCTTGTGAGACGATTATATTTTGGCAGATGGAGTGGGCTTTCAAGACAGGTTCAACTGTATTGAGAAAACAGCTGGCTGGAAGGGTTCAGATAATACAACATTAAAACAGAATGACAATAACTTGCAATGAGCATGTCATTTTCTATGATCATAAGCATTTACAGCTCTCTCCCATCATAACACACTTAACTATAAGGCATTCTGGATATCATTTACAGCTCTCTCCCATCATAACACACTTAACTATAAGGCATTCTGGATATCATTTACAGCTCTCTCCCATCATAACACACTTAACTGTAAGGCATTCTGGATATCATTTACAGCTCTCCCCCATCATAACACACTTAACTGTAAGGCATTCTGGATTATCATTTACAGCTCTCTCCCATCATAACACACTTAACTGTAAGGCATTCTGGATATAACGCAGTAGTGCTATGGAACCCAAATCAAAATTATAAAAATAATAATTTCAAGACATTTCTTTTTTTTTTTTTTTTTAACTTTTCAGACGAAATCTTTATATCAAAAACTAATGTACTTGATTTGGATATTACCAAAACATGTTTCTGCACTCAGTTTTATCCACTGATGTATTTAGGCAAGGTAAGATATTGTATTCCTAACAAGCTATAAACACCGGAAATTACTCATGTCTATAATAAGCCAAAAGTGTAGAGTACTTGGCAACAAGACTGTCAAATTTGTCTTTAGCACTGAAGCAACCCCAGCAGGTCAGTGTTTATCCTGATCTCTGTAAATACAGGTCACTGATTATGCAGAAGACTAGCGTATTGTCAACTACATACATGAGAATTTGTCTTTTTGTTCTGGAATTGCTAAAAGCATGCTGCACATAATGGGATGTCACTCAATCGCTAATCATCATATGTAACTGATATTTTGAACCAAAAAGGATTTTTTTTGTTGATATAAAAATGACTTGACATACTCAGTGCACCTTTTACAGACATATGTTCTTTTATTTAACTGCAAAATGGGTGTAAATATAAGATTGAGACCTCCTAATTAAAAAAGAATGAAGTTTTTAACATCAGGCCATATTGGCCTCAAGAACAACCTAAATTCAATCACTTTTGCAAGGGATTACAACATTTTTAATCACTTCAAACTTGATGTAGTTATGAAAAGAAATTATAACTGGCAAGCATTTTTATTATTATTTTTACTAAAATGAGGTGCTTATATCATTGTTTTTAATAAGGTAACAGCATTACATTGTATTTGACTGTCCAACACTCAAGTACACTACATATTTTTTTTCATTTTCACTATTACTATCACTACTGTTCGGTACCTAACGTGGCTAGCAGTTATGGACCCCAACTACTGCATTATAACTGGGGAGAGCTTTATTAATATCCATTTAAATACATTTGCGATTACTAAATGCTTCAAGTCATTTCGTCTCCTTATCTCTCAACAGAGAATTCGCTTCAAGGATTGATAAAATGTTTCAATATAATACTGAAGCAATAATATCTGATGGACATTTTCTACTGAATTGATTCCATATCCATTCCAGAAGGGAGCAAACAATTTCAAGAGAGGAAACCACTGGCTAATTTTCTCTCACTATCAAACTAGAGTTCTGTCTGGCAACACAATGAGGGTTAATGGAATGCTGCCCCTTATTTGAATGCAAGTAAATGATTTCAGGATCAAATACATCAAGTGATGCATGAAAACAAAGTCCCTTTAACATGCTTTTGATGGAAGCGATTATGTGCATCTACAATCTTTTCTGTACACACAGCAGTGTGGAAGAGAGTTTCATACAAAATTCAACCATAATTAGCAGAGCATGGAAAGCAGGTCTTAACAACCTACTTTAAATGTTGTTCAGAAGAACTTCTCAGAATGTACACATCCATTAGGGGTTAAAGCTGCAAATGTCTTTGGTTCTAGAAATGGGACTTTTTGCAAGAGTTCACCTAACTTTGTCACTCCATATAAAACTTTACCAGAAAAAGCAGTGACACCACAATGGCCCCAATTAAAAAAAAATAAGTAAAACTAATAGCTTTCTAAAAAAGTGAAGAAACCTCAACACGGCACAAATACACCACACTGCATATACTACATTGTTTCTGACCTATGTTTACAACCAACTTCCAATGTGAAGATATGCATCTATTAATGATGTCTGTGACTCTATCAAAACTGAACAAGAGATGGAACCCAAAATGGTATGTGTATTAGACACTGTTCACGCCAAACTGCTTAGGGATATAACGAAGAAATCCTGAACTATGCCAATTACAAAAAAAAACTTTGTGAAAATCAAAGACTGATAAAAAAAAGCACTGTAAATCTGTCCAAAATATTGTTGGAAAGATAAATCTTTTAAAAGGATCAAGTTCTACAAGGCAGTTCACCTACCAAATGGCACTGCATGTCTAGGACTGCTGAGCTAATGATTACTGAAATGTAAATAGGCAGAGGGGAAAAATGAGCTAACAACAGGGTTCCCAAATAATTTTTGTAATTTACAGTCATTTATTTTCTAAAAAATTTGTATTAAAGCAATAAAAAGTACCTTGTCAGCTGCCTGTGCTACAGCCATTGAACACGAGATCTCTGGAGCACCTCCACCATATACAACCCTGTTGTCTCTAACAATGTTGCGAATAACACACAGGGCATCATGTATACTTCTCTTGGCCTCTTCCACAATCTGCAAGACAAAACAAGGGAATATAAAAACAAAAATTAGTTTGTTTCGAGTTTACCAAATGATGCCGGTCTATCAAATATGTTCACTTTTAAAACTGCAGAATTCAACCCAATTCAACAGAAGCATCATGGCATCAAAACCCTTCAAATTCGTACATATGATTCCGATTGGTCATCAGTTATGGCAAAATCTTTGTGACTTGTGCTGTCATGATAGCATTTAGACCACTCTGCTCCTTTTTGATCCAATTCAAATCTTATTCTATCTTAATGGAAATATTTTTACAAGTTATGCACCCTTTGTCATTAAAAGAGTTTTCTCAATTGTTATATATAGATGCAGTGACTTTTACGGAGTCCAATTATTATTGTTTTGGTTTTTTATATAGCTGTACTCTTAACGGAATATTAGCTACATCATGCTGTGGAAATTGGGCCAACTGCCTTCCAAAGGACACCATGGCAGCTGATACGGTCTGGCCTGGGCAGATATGAAACTCACTACCACTGGATCTTGAGTACAAAGCTCTACCAACTGAGCCACTGTAGCTCCCATTACAAAGATATAATGTCACATAATACTCTGAAAATTCAAGATGTCCATAAAGTTTGATTCCAGGCCCTAGATTCTTAAATGGCCAAGTATTACTGAACCTAAGGGACACTGCATTTAAAATTATATATATATATATATATATATATATATATATATATATATATATATATAAAAACAAGAAACATGTCCATTTAGCAAGTTATTACAAATATGGCACAACTGAAAGGTAAAGTTCAAAGTCAGACAGAAGCCATAAGATTGTCAGAAAACTGTGAAAATCAAACCAGACCTAGATCCATTTCAACTTAAACCTCATAGTAAATTTGGTTTAAATTCATAAACTCCTTTAAAATACTAAGCAGAAAACATAATCCACAACAGAGGTGATGTGATCCAATTACAGAGGAATACCTATACGCCTCTTATATAGATAAGGTGGAGAACAATAGTTGTGTTTGGCAATAAAATAAAAAAAAAAAAACACAAGAAATTCATTAAAAGAAAAATGTAAAGAATTAAATGCTAGGGTGGTTTATTTGTTTATCCCAGTAGAAATATTGATCAGCTGTCAGATTTGACCTACAGGAGTTTGAAACATTTGCCACTCTACTTGTTAAATTTCCAACCATGCCCAAGCCCTTGGGGTTTGGCAACATCATTTAAATATACTGGACAATGGTCACCTTCAAAGGTCATAACCAACTTATTTGTGTACTTGATAAGGATTGAATGATGTCCAAACTGTCCAAATTTAATCATTTTTAAATGCTCATTCAGCTATTACTGTATGGGTTAAAAGTAACCATACATTCTCTCACAAGTATTTAATGATCCTTACCTGAACACTGATGTTCAGCTAAGAAAATGCATACCAACTATTCGATTTTTTGATTTTGGATTGTCTGGATCTTCAGCTGTTTTAAATAGCTAAAGTTAAATAGTCACAACATTTTACAAGTGATCTTTCATAAGCAACTTGAATTCACAACAGGGTATTTTACATTACTACACAGAGGGTCCATGGTAGCAGAGTGATCTAAAGAGCTCATCTTTACTGATCATTGCCATCTCACCTGTCTGCATGGGTTTGAGTCTTGGGCTCAGCCAGCATGGGTAAGTGAGAAAGCTAGCTGAGGGTCAGTGATTCTTATTGGGGGTTTTCCTCCACCAATTATATTGGCTGCCATGTATATTCAATCTTTGCTGGAAATGGTGTCACCACCCCACCCCCAAAAACGACAAATATTACTTATCTTACCTTTTATCAAATGCATTATATAAATAATAATAATAATAATAATAATAACAATGAAGTGCATATGGCAAGTGGTGCACAATTAAAATCAAAGTTGTCATTTCCTTGTCACTTACCATTTTATTTCCTCCCCTGATGAATATTGTAATGGCTCTCGAGTTCTTGCATTCTTCAATTACCAACATTTTCTCCTTTGTTGTTCCAAAGGACAGCTCCCTTACTAAGCCGGCAAAGCCCAACTTTTCTGGGGTAAGTTCTTCAAATCTTGGTACAATCCGTCCCCCTGTTGCTATGGCAATCAGCTGAAAACATGTAACAAAATTTCTTGGTCAAACACTGAACAATTACCTGTGTACTTCTGTCATTAAGTCTTACAGCAATAAAACAGTGCAATATTTGAGTCTGACAAAATTTGTTTCAGAGCCAAGGGACAACTAGAATACTGGATCTTGGCTTCCATATATGGATATTCTGCTAGCCCACTAGCTTACAACATTACATCATCACTTATTATATATATATATATATATATATATAAATATATATATATTTATCTGTAAAGCACAACTTGAAAAATATCACCTAAAGGAAAATAATCATCAAATCATGAAAAGAACAAAAGAGTGACAATCTTTCCCGATAAAGCGCCTTTTGATGGCAACCAGTTTTAAAATGAGCTACAAGGTTCCTTTGTTGGGAAACCATTCAATACAGATATTTCTGTGGCCATAAAAATAAAATTACTTTTTATGACTTTATAAAAAAAAAAGTGTTTTCAAATTTACAACTCGTTTTCAAAATAAAATAAAGAAGCCAGTGACAGGACATGACCTCTTTATCTACGGTTGAATACATCTTTCCTGCAACGGAAGATGGTACATTCTGATTTGAATGATAAAACACCTCAAGATTTTTGCAAAAATTGCAATATGGACACTGTCTCACAATTACCTCAATTTCTGGTCCTCCAACCCATCGCACAGCTGGCAGCTCTTTTTGAAGCAAAAGATGGTTGGCTTCATCATCAAAACCCCACTGACAAATAACAAGATTAGTTCCCGTGTCTTTTACCTGAGATAGGAAAAAGGAAGAATTGTTAAGCAAGGGAAACAATTTGTTAACAGTCCCTCAAAAGGACTGACACACTAGTGGCCAAAAACAATTTCCAGGAATTCAAGATAAGACCATCTCTTCCTTTTAACTGCTGACTGTTGAAATTATCCTTGATGGTCTTCAGCTAGATCAATATCAGCCTTCAGATCTAGAGAGATAAAAAGCTCAGCCGATCAAATGTAAGGCACCTCAATAATAAGCAAACCTCACATATTGTAGCTTTTTTAAAATATTTTTGTGGGGTTTCACACCATTTTTCTGCAAATGATAGGAATAACATGTTGACCAGTAGATTTAATAGTGGAAGAACCCATGAAGAACCACCAACCCATAGTAACCTACTGACAAGCTTTCACACATATCCACAGTGGCTGACAATGCAAGGTCAAACTGACAAAACAGATGCAAGGTCAGATTCATATGCATGAATTTCAACCATAATTTTACTAAGCCAAGATCTTAATGACATAGGAATAATTACCAATTTTGATCAAAACCTTAGTGGTTAAAAAAATCACAGCTAAAGATCGCCTCAAAAATATGCACAAGTCTTGCTCAAAATAAAAATAATTCAAATCTATTTACCATCAGTGATGCTGCCAAGGAGTTTAAGAGGAGGAGTGGGGAGACAATGCCAAATGAGAGGGGATGAACGATGATATTATTACAAGGTATATGTATACCCAGATTAGGATGAGCATTGAATGATTTTATAACTTTTTCAACAACAAACACATAAAGCACCTGCAGACCCAATTTAGTTTGCTGCATTGGCAAACATTCTTCTCTGCTTCTTCAAAGCCTTTAAAACAGAAAATGGTTGATACGACCCCCTTGTATATAAACACTCGCTGGTTTATTCACTATTTCTGATGTTAAGAACTGTGTGAGTTATGTTTCATGAACTAAATCCCCTCTCACAATCAGCTGCTGGTAATGGGAAAACCAATGAAATTTTGACTAATTTAAACAAATTAGGGAATTGGACAGCATTATATTCAAACATATTTTTCCACAACTCAACCATGTTGTCCCTATGATATTTCTGTTGCAAAGCTCTATGCCAAGGCGTTAGCTTTTGAAGAACACAGATTAACCTGTGCAACCATTTTCGCTAATAAATGGATTATCTTTCTATACTCATAATAGAAAACATATAGTATCCCTCCTTTTTGGTTCAGCCTCCCATTCCACATGCTGTGGACAAGGTACTAACTACTTCCATGTCATCAGTTTGTGCAACATCTTCAGTTCACATTAGAACATGTGAGCTTTCCTCTTGTTCTACAGCATCAACCATAGCAGACGATCTTACAGTAAAGAAACCAGTCATCTCCTGATTCAAGTCATAAAACTTGCTGCTTGTTATGCTCTATACAATTCTGTTATGGCTGATTAATGGACTAGTTTCTTATACCATTCTAGGATACAATTTAACCAAAACCCCTGGATCATTCTGCAAAAACTGAAGCAGATCTCAATCATACAGATGCTTGTATGCAAAAGCTAAATCTACCTTAGTGAGGCTTGACTTGGCAAAATGGACAACGAAGACTTAATGTAACAAAGCACATTATTTTCAATTCTGTATTTAATAAAATGAATTTAAAGAAAAAAAAAAACTGAAGTTGTGCTTTGGTACAAAAAATTGTGGGAAACAAAATTAATTTACATGACATTTTCTACTCTGGTTTTGAAAAGTTTCAAAGTTACATGACTAGTGATTTTTTTTTGTGTGTAAGAAACCCACAATCCCATGGCCTGGCAGCATGTCTGCTTTAAATTTAATAATATGCTTCAGCATGCCCCACGATGATAAATTTATTACGCTAGACCTGTGAACCCTAAACAGAAATTTGCAGAAAGTCAATAGTTTCCTTGAAGTCAGACCTACTTTGACCAGTGTAATGAATGTCATGCACTGCAACTGCCGAACTGGAAAGTTTCGAAACTGTGGTTTAATTTAGCAAAGTAAAAAGTACATTTCAGGCTCAATGACCTCCAGTTCAGTTCTGAAAATGCAGACCCACACAGAGGTCAATTACTTCTCTTAACTACACATCATGGGGATCTTTTAATACACCTTGATGTGGCAATCACTCTTCAGTTGTTAGGACTACTCATATTGACATGGCATCAAGTGTAGTTGTTGCCTTTCCTGCTTTCTTCAAGCACTGCCATGCATCTGAATCCTCCTTGTAAGCCATATTGCATGTTATTTTTCTTACCTCTTATTATTTTTTACACTATGAAGCTATGAAAATAATAATTAAATATTTTTTCGTACAAAAATCTTTGTTATTTTTTGGCAGAATCCTCTTATTTTTTGTATAAAAAAGGTTCTCCTGTAAAGATTTACATTTGCCAAAGTGATCAAAAATACTGCCCTATTATTTTTATTACAATCTTTGATGATAAAATTTAAGACAGGTTCCCACTTAAAATGGCTTAATAAATATACCAAAGTACAATTTAGGTACATCCTATGACCAGGGTATTGTTTTGCTAAGCAAGTTATGAATAGTGATCAACTCTGGGTAAGTTCTTAACAGAGGCATCAAATAGTGAAAACAGGAGATTAACAAAATATAATATTCATTTATAATCAAGCAGAAAGGTCATTATCATTTCTTTCTTTTGTTATTGTATTTCACTACATATTTTTATGTTTTTAATTTGCATCATGAAGCGAAGTTCACATCTCAAATGGCTTCAAAAAATATTGATGTATCATTTATCTATGCAAAACAATATATGTGTGTGTGTGTGTGTGTGTGTGTGTGTGTGTGTGTGTGTGTGTGATTTTATAATTATCAATAAATTTGTCATTTTTTTTCTTTTTCAACTGGCTTCAGCACAAGTATCAGTATGTTAATACTGTTCTTGGGCTAATGGACTTGTCTGACAAATATTTTACACTACCCCATGGGTAGCCTCATTTCCCTACACAGAACCTCACTAATTTGATCTGTCAGGTGAATCTGGTCTTTAATCCAGTATTTACTGTCAAATACCCAAACTAAAGGTCAATGCATATTTAATTAGCATGTACAATACGTCTGCACAGCCATGTGGCCCAATGACAAAGAATCTTCCAATTACAACAAGAACGATTTATTTAGGTTTTAATTGCCAATGGAATATGATAGTGCCCTTGTAGTGTTTACATAAGGAATAAAACAATCATCTCTCTCTCCCTCTCTCCCTCTCTCTCTCATATGTATGTAGACACATTCACTCAAAGAAATATCTAAAATTGCAAGTACCGTTACAAGCAGATTTGACCTGGGTCATCTTCACAAATTTGCCCACTATAATGAATATTTGTTTTTAAAATACACTAGGCATAGACATAACTCTATATAATGACATGTTATTGCCCCTCTCTCACACGCACACACACACAAATTTCTAATATATGAGTACTTAACAAATACAACAACTGTAATTTGGTTAAAAGCAGAAGTAGACAAAGCAATGTTAGGTACATGTTTTGTATGCTAGTCCTGTTAGATTGCAAATCTCTGTGTGTCACATAAACCTTGTTTAGGTCCAACCCCTTTATTGTTTGCACACAGTACACGGTCAGTCCTCCAAAATAGTATTTTTTACATGTAATTATTTTGTACCCTAAAAAGAATTATTTTTTCATGTACAATGGTGCCATGATGTGAAAAAAAAAGAAGAAAAAAAACCTTAATCACACAGGCATTTGAAAGTATCTCCTGTAATGTTGGTTTGGTTCCTTCACCAAACTCCACTGCTATGATAAACCCTAATCTGGACAAAACCACAAGTCAAAATTTAGACTTTACCACAAAGACTTTACCATATTTCCATTTGTTGCTATCACTCTGCTTCCCATTTCAGCATGCCTTGTTGTTTTATCGTTGGCAGATCTGTTAGGCTTTTCAATTACATACTGTTCTGGGCGTATGCTATCCAATCATAGTTAAAATAAATATTCCGGAATTTTTTCACTCTACCTACTTACGTCATTTTGCATAATAAAAACTGTATCAACAAAACTTCTAGAGATTTTTACAGGAAAGTGTTCGATTCAAACATCGCAAAATTTCACCTTAATGGGCTATTACATGCATAGCATGTATACCTCGAGCATGCATGTTTCCTCTTACCTTCTGTACCATTTCTTCAAATTTGTTTATCTCGTACTCCCTAAGTTTTTTGTAGTCTTCTACTGACTTCACCTCCAAGTTGTGCTTAGTTTTTGGCTTGGGTGGTTCAAATGGACAGGTGAGAATTGCAATTTTAGCATTAGTTAACCTCTGGAAAAAAAGAATGAAAAAAATACAAATAAAAAATTCAACAGCTGACACTTAACAGTGAAGCATCTAAGGTACATATTGCGTTTTCAATACAGCTATCAGTAATTTACCACAAGCAAGTGATGCCTGATGTAATCATGAGATAATTACGCTAGCAGGTGATCAACAGTTGTGCCTACAGCTAACAAAAACTATTTTCTGTTTGTAAATGTACTCATGACTGGATACTGATATACAAAAGAACATATTAAACATGCGTTTCTGCGGATCAAGAAGAGTGGAAATGATAGTGCCAGAAACAAAATCTTATTAGTTCCAATTTTATCATTCAACATCAAAAACAGTAGTCAGTCGGAGTACTCTTTAGACTAGCAACTGTTTACTGTTATTTTATTTAACGAACTATATCGGACCTACACTGTGCAAATTAATCTGTCAACAACCAGAATCTCTACACTTTGACATTTCTACTAGACTTGGGCCAATCCATCAAACTGATTGGATATCCACCACTTGTATTGGGCACTTAAATCCTTGCCTGCATCCGTGTTCATCGGATTCAGTGGGAATTCATAATCCACCGAGCATGTATTGTATGTACATCAGAATGATCCAACATGTCCAACAGAAATGATTCTGTCTCGTATCAACTCCACAAGACCAGTTTTGTTTTCCTCTAACAGACTGACTTAATAATCCTCCTTTATCCAATATCAAAAAGTGCTGAACTTGAAAGGTACCAAGTTATGTAACAATGGACATGAGCAAAACTGGTAGTCCAGCAGGAACAGAGGTAAGAAAAACAGATCTTGAAAAAGTTACTCACTTAACACTTTACGCATTAAAATACTAATTTAAAACGATTTATACCACTTCCCATCTTTGCAGAGCCAAACTTCCATATACCAACAGCTGTTTACAGACACATCTGTGCAGAGCAAAATCTGCCTATACCAACAGCTGTTTCCATAGATACATCTGTGCAGAGCAATACTTCCCTATAACAACAGCTGTTTACATAGACACACCTGTGCAGAGCAAAACTTCCCTATACCAACAGCTGTTTACATAAACACATCTTTGCAGAGCAAAACTTCCCTATACCAACACCTGTTTACACATCTGATGCAAGAAGGTAGGCATAATTATACCACTCCCTCGACAACTTACGCCCTTGATAACTTGCGAACCCGCTTATAATGCGGAGTCAGACGTGGATCCCATCTTTTAAACCAGAAAATACCAAAAAATTGATTCCTATTTGTTAAACTTGAAGAAAATCGCAAAATTGGTAATGGAAATTGACATATCGCTCATTTTATCGTCGAAAACGGTAGACAGGACCTGGAAATTTGAATCAACATTATAAATATCAACTTTAAAAAGTCATAAAATTTGTTACATTTTCTTTCCAAACAACATTCTTAGTACACCATAATTAACTATATTCATGGAAATTGATCAATGAAAATGTTACTTACGCCTAGTGGAGGCAGTACTTTAATAAATGAATACCAATTAAATAATTTTTGTATCAACTGAAATTCGTGTTCTAGTTCTATATTTTAGTTCCTTTTAAGTGTAATCATCATAAATGCAATGTGTCCTCTTGTAATTAACATAAAATGTGTCGATATACCGTAACAGCTATGTCCGCAAGCGTTTCTCTGAGAACCTAATTAAGTGCCAACCGTGTTTTGATATCGGACTAGCGGAAGCATTTGTTGTATTGTTGCACTAAACAAAAAGCGGGCATCCTTTTCTATTATCACATTAATTATGTCTTTTGAATCAAATAAAGGAGGTGGAATAAATAAATGAAAAAGTTAAAAGGCATACAAATCCTATATGCTTAAGAACCACTGGCTCCGGTCGTAAGTCGGGCAACTCATTTCAGCTGTTCAATCAAACACTGTTATAAATGTTATTGTGTAGGTAATCTAATTAAACTACCTTAAATTAACCTACTCAATGATAACTGTGATTCAAGATAGCAAGGCTACCAAGTGAAATGAGAACTTCGTAAAATAAAGAGCTTTGTTTCACAGATACTGACCATTGTGGGGAAAACAAGTTTCAGAGAACTCCTGAATTCACAAGTAGAGATATTCTCAACGGTGATAAGAAATTTCATTGCTACTTGCAATGAAATCACAGCATCAATATTTTTACTAATTGAACAATTCAAAAATTGAGTTTCAACATAGACAATTGTCTTATGAAATGTTGCGGGGGTTTTTTTTATATAAAAAGGATTCTTGTTTGGTAGTGTATCAACAGTTAATCTGGTTCCCTGCTTCGTAGACTCCTTGTTTCGCAAAGTACTAAAAATACACAACTCTCGGAACCAGACTAATCAACAAAACAAAAAGATGTGACGTAATACACAAATGTTTTTGCGTACCATGTTGGATGTTGAAAACAGCTGGAATCATGTTACTGAACTTTCAGATATTAGACATTTTGTTGTTGTTGCTGTTGTTGTTGGGTTTAATGCCATTTTTCAGCACACGATAGGCTATACATGGCGGCCAGTATTAATGGTGGAGGAAGAACCCAGGTAACCCCGGAAAGAACCACCAACCCACGAGAAGCTACTGGCAAGCTTTCTCACATACCCACATTGGCCGAATCCGAGACTCGAACCCATGCAGACAGAGGTGAGATGGCAGTGATCCGTAACGGAGAGCGCTTTAGACTACTCGGCCACCTTAGACATTTTGAAAATAAATGTAGTTTATACAGAATAACGAACAACTTCATCAGAAAAAGTGCTTTACTGACAGTTTTTCTCGGCGCAATTATAAAATGAGGATTCAGTCATTAAACAGCCCAGGTCTCACTCCCCCACTGTTCTCTGGATGTCTAGCAGATATTTGGGAGGTCACTCGGTAACTCGCGCCCTTACTTAAAGTGCGGTCTATGCTTTTGGACCCCGATGTGCACGAGTTATCGAGGGAGGTGTACCTTTCATCTGCCACTCATCAAATTGAGATGTGCTTCATACAATATCAGGCTATTATTAAATATGTGTGTGTGATTTGTTTTTTACCATAGCTTCAACTATTTTTCAGTCATATTGCTACGATGTCTGCAGTGTGGCAGTTACAAGTGATGTCTAGCACTGGGGCATCATGCCCCACCCAGTCGCATTTTCCTGACACTAGGCCAACCAGTCCTACCACTAACCTATTAATGCCAAGCACCTTGCAAGGCAGCTGTTAGTACCATTTTTATAAGTCTTTGGTACGACTCGGCTGGGATTCAAACTCACATCTGAGGTGGATGCTCTAACCACTAGGCCACCAGAGCAGTGCTATAATTAAATGGATGTACTCAATTTCATGATTGCATAGCTACCAACCCTCTAGGCTCGCAATTAGTGAAAATAGGGATAAAAATTAGTGAATTTTGACATGAATTCATGAAGCGATCTTCAAGTCCAGGAGTACTATTTGTCGGAACAAATGTTTAACATGGGATCTAGCTGATAAAGGTAGATTGTGTTCAACAAGAAAACTCACAATGTTTCAGCGTTATTAGCTTGCAGGTCTTCCATCGATGGCTTAAAATATTCCAGAGCTGAAATCTGCAGAGTTCTTAATTTTCCCAACCTCTATGTGCTCTTTGCCAACAATGTGCTTCATCACATCACAGGGGTTCGTTACAAAGAAAATTAGGAGTATCTGTCCATGAATCAAGGGATGGGGGGGGGGTAACCTGTAACAATATACAGGTTAGACCCCACATCCCTCGATTCATGGACGGATACTCCTAATTTTCTTTGTAACAAACCCGTCTTCAAATTATCTCTGCCACCATGCCCAATGCTAAAATTTGTGGCACACTGTGCAAAACGCATGATGTATATTGGTGTTTGATGGCTGAATGCATGGCCAATTTTTGATATATTCCAAACTTAACTTCACTTTTTGTGCAATACATTTCTTTTTCCTTGGTGGTGAAGACATTTCAATATCGATGCAGAACAGTAATTCAAATCTGTGTTGCGGCGCATGCGCTGAGCAAAATTCTGGTTAGGCCCCAGTTTCTCTCAAAAGCATTTGTAAAACTACTCTTATACATATAGATTAAAATACACTAAAATGCTTGCTACCTGGCCAACTGTATCAATCGGCTATAGTTCTACTAACGTCGCGACCAGCAATACCAGACCATTTCGGCAATCATGACTAGCACTTAACAGGTGTGTGTGTGTGTGACTTAGATTTTTAACGTAGCTTTTAACAATTTTTCAGTCATATCACTACGATGTCTGCAGTGTGACAGTTTATAGTGATGTCTAGCACTGGGGCATCGTGCCGCAGACATGTGGCATGATGTCCCACCCAGTCACATTATTCTGACACCAGGCCGACCAGTCCTAACACTAACCTCTTAATGCTGAGCGCCAAGCAAGGCAGCTGTTAGTACCATTTTTGTAAGTCTTTGGTATGACTCGGCCGGGGTTTGAACCCGCGACCTCACGCATCCGCTCTAACCACTAGGTCACCGAAGCGGTTTCACTTAACAGGAAATCAGTTATTTTATTAAAGATTTAAAATAATTGATAAATGGGGAATTCATGATTTTTTTGCAGGCGGCATGAATCCGTTAATTGCTGAAAAAGTCATGAAATTCACACCAAAATCATGAGGGTTGGCAGCTATGTGAATGTGTAACAGGACCAATCATTTTCAAAGAAGGATCAATATTCATAGGTTTTTTTTTTTTTTTTTAATTCATGGTCAGCAGGAACAACAAAATCAACAAAAACTGAAAAACGATGGAAACAAATGCATTCTAGAAAAGAGCGAAGGAAATGTGCTTCTATATCATGTAAACATCACCCAAAATGTTTTAAGTTTCAAAATTTTAAATTTATAAAAAGTCTGAATAGTTGTATATGGTACTTTAGATAATGAAAGAATTCAAACCTTGGGCATCTGAGGATGACTCATATCTTTATCAACAACTACTCCTTTTACAAGCATTGTGTCTTCCAATTTTCCACCAACTTTGCCTTCCACTTTGATCAGTTCAAAATCTACATCTTTGCGCTCAAAATCAGCAACTGCCATGATGGCATTTACAGCAATTTCAGCCATGTATCTGTGACATCTGTTAACACTGAAAAGGGAACACACATTTATTTTTATTGCTTAAAAAGTTCAAGTTAAAGATTTTTTTGCATGATCTGTAACTTTGTCTACTTGGAGACCCTGAAATTCATAACTTTACTTTACCAGCAAATTTAACATGAATGCTCAATGGACACAATGCAGAATAATGAATGAAAACTCTATCAAACATATTAGTATTTCATGAATGGATTTGAGAAGTTTTTTAGCTCTATCTCAGGCCGCTGTTAAATTTTCGAGTCATTATCCCATTTGCATGTTAATCCTGGATCAGGTTCTTTACACTGACATTTTCTAGCTACTTATTAACAGTGAAAAAAACTGCCACTGATATGATGACAATAAGTTAACTGCAAGCTGTCACCATCAGGAACACCCAAGCTGAAAACTTCAATGATATATTTAATTTGTTATTATCAACAATTTTTAAGCACTATAGTTGTCAAAATTCAAAGTGGGACAATTCAGTTGTTTGTTACTATTACAGACCTGCCAACCCTAATGAGTCTGTCTCAGTAAGGCAGTTGATTTTTCTCCGTAAGATTGACCAGTTTTCAGTAAGGTGTAACAAAATATCAATAACAGCTATTGTAAAGCTGGAAAGAGTAAATAAAAGTTCAACGCAGCAACGATAAACATTATGTTCAACTGAGAAGTTTGTAAAGTATGCGTAGACTTTATTCACCACTAGTACAGTTGCACAAACTTTAGTTCCAAACCCTATGCAACTCAATGGCTTGTTGCCATCTCTCAACTGGACGTAATTCTTGGGAAAAAAAAATTCCATTTGATATAACAATGGCAATCATCTCCTGCCACAAGACATGCTCAAATTGGCACGTGATATCCAATAAACGTAATTGTGTCCTTTCCAGCTTTTATTCACAAGAATCTGAATACTCCTTTCATTCTTCTGTGTTGATTATTAACAATTTTTTAAAAACTTATTTTCCCTTTCGTCTTAAACATGCATCGCTTGCTGGATGCCATTTTTTTTAAATTCTATAATCAATAGTGTGATCATGCAGACGCTTTACATGAACAAATAGGTGTAGTTTAAAGCATCTGGGGTGCTGCTGTAAAGTTAGTCTAGTTCCCTGACTAAATTTACTAATTCTAATATGAAACCCGGATCCATATCAAACATATAAACCAATTATCCGGATTTTTCGGCAACAATCATTTTTCCGTAGTTTTTGCTTGTATGCCTTAAGTCCGTATTTTAAGGGTAATTTTCGTAAGACTTACGGCAAAATCGTAAGAGTTGGCAGGTCTGCTATTAATAAATCATAATCTTTTCCAACATACATGCGGGGGGTCAAATGTTGTAGTACCAGAAAAGACAAAAGTGACAACTTTCATATTATTTACACTTGACATTCATAAATAGATATATCCTTGGAAATATGGCAATATGGCTTTGCATGCTTGGAAACTAACCACTGTCCATGGAACCATATACAAAAGGCTAACACTTTATAAACTGTTTGACACAGTTCACATGAACTGTTCTTAGTTCCCTTGTCCTGCTTATTTTTGAAGTACACTTCTGCCACTTTATTCTGATATCACATACTACAAAAATATATTGCACACCAAAAGGATCAAAACTACAATGGCAACAGGATTCAAATATTGTTACATTAGTATTCAATTTGGCATAAAATAAATGCAGCTTTCTGTCAAGTTTAATCACCAAGAATTGGACTAATGACCCTTTAAATTCAACCGACTACAAGAAAATGAATTTAAAACAGAAGTTGCTGAAAGGGCCTGTTGCTCTATTAGCTGAAAAGACTTTCCACAATTCTATGTGACCATTTCTTCTTTCAACTGCGGAGTGCTGAAAAACCATTTCTGACTTTCCCCGAGTAACACTATTTTCAAGATCGCCACTGAAAAGACCACACTCGATGTGATATTACGATCGATTCCATCTTCAAATAGAGCCAACAAGACATTACAAGTCACAGTAAATAAGTGAGCAGTCATATTGTGATTTTTAATACATTTCTTCTGCACCTGTTTTTTTCCCCAAGCTCTCACAGTTGTGCAGGAACCCTCAACCTACCATCTAGTCTTGTTAATCCAACATCAGTCATATCCCTTCTAAAAAAGTTGAATTATTCCAACGGTCTAACAAACAAGTTAAATGAATGCTAAGTGCTAAAAGCCATAGCAGCACAAAACACCATTCAATGCCAAGATAATGAAAGTAATGTACATTAACCACCACATTGTCTGGTTTTAAACTTGTAGATACTTCTGTAACTAATTTACATCATAAGTAATTTGCATTTGGCACCACGCCCCATAATGATAAAAGTTCCAATTGTTTCATCCAAATTTCTGACATCATAGGATGTGCTAATCTAAACAACTTGATTTTTTGTTCATGTGTAGATACTATTTTTTTTTTTTTGCAGCTCAAAGAAATCCAAAATCTCTTGTGTAAATTTTAGAAATTAAAGCCAATAAAATGGTTTTATCTCCAATTTACTCAATTTTTTTTTAGGAATACTTAACACTGAGCTAAATTTTGGGTGCAGATGAACACATGCACATAGATGTCAGAGTGATCGTATGTTGGGATTCCTCCAGGACCGTCTCAAGTAGCTGAGTGACTGGTAACAGGGCATCAACTATCCAATACAGAGCTGAGTAATCCACTCAACCATTGCAAGGTACAGGGAGCTAATTTAACCACAACTTACATTTTAGAGCCTAGTGTTGTCATAGCTAACTCCACTAATGGCTCAATGTTGTTTGGGTTGACTTCAAAACGCTCAGCAATCTTGTCTAGATGCTCCACTGCCACCTTAGCTGCCATCTCGTAACCATCAGCGATACGTATTGGGTGTATCCCTCTGTCAAGTAGTTTTTCAGCATGTTCCAAAAGAGCACCAGCTAAAACTGGAAGAGCAAAAACTGCATGTTTGAAGATTTACTATCAAACAAAAATCGACTTTCTCATTCTATTTTCACAACACTATTCTCATTAATGCAACGTAAATCAGTATATTGACTCGACAACAGATAAGAGAACAACAAGATCACAATGAAATCAGCCACTAGCTTCCTAATACCAAGCTGTTACAAAACCTATAAGCACAGCAAAAATCTTCATACAGTCACGAGATTATGAAGGGTTTGTTTTGTCAATTTGAAAGTTCTATCTAAGTTTAGCTGGTATTGGCTGTCTTTTACAAGAGGCAGCAAATTATTCCACTTGTCCACTTGTCTTTATATCTGGCATTTGGGGATAGCGAAGTCATTTTTTCATGTGTATGGAAGCAAAACAAAAAGTTCCATATTGCAAACAAGTGCATTATAAGTAACAACTGATAAGTGGTAATGTTTCAAAATTTCTAACTGAAAATTTGAGGCCTGTAGAAGAATAAATCCTCATTTTGTGCACTAAACAAACCAATCTATGATCATACAATTGTTATTTAACCTCCTGCAATTTGGGGTCTATGCTGTTTGTTACACTGTAACCCCCATCAATTTAGGTCATTGATGTTTGTTGCACTGTGACCACCATCAATTTAGGCCATTGCTGTTTGTTACACTGTAACCCCCCCAGCAATTTAAGCCTATGCTGTTTGTTACACTGAAACTTTCAACAACACAGCACAGCTTAAGCAAGTAAATGTTACATTTCAAAACACCACAATTGAGCCACTCAAGCAATGATCACCATATGGTTAGAAAATAAATTCTGTAATTTAATATGAGAAATAAAACAAAGAAGCAAGTTTATTTTCCAATAGTAAATAAACTGCAAGAGACAATGCACTGGTAGTTGATTAAGCAATTTTACAGACTTGTAATTTCCATCAAAATATGCACACTTTCAAGTACAACTACAATCGGTATGAATATAATTTGTACACATGTACAACTTGTTTATAAAACACATATAACACAGATTCTTTTAAAACTTGAAAAGTATGAAAACTAATGTTGGATACTGAGAAATAAAGGACATAATTCGTGTGTTTGATTCAGATTTTTAACACAGCTTTAACAATTTTTCAGTCATACCACTACAATATCTGCAGTGTGGAAATTTTAAAGTGATGTCTAGCACTGGGGCATCATACCAGAGACATGCAGCATGATGTCCCACCCAGTCACTTTATCCTGACACCAGGCCAACCAGTCCTAACACTAACCTCTTAATGCTGAGCGCCTAGCAAGGAGGCTGTTAGTACCATTTAGAAGTCTTTGGTATGACTCAGCCGGGGTTCGAACCCACGACCTCCCGCAACCAGAGCGGACGCTCTAACCACTAGGCCACCGAAGCGTTCAGGATGACATAATTAAAATAAGTGAATGAAAACACACATATATATCCTGCATTTCTTGCTTTCCTTCCACTTCCTGTACAGCTCTGCTTCCTCTGTCCAGAAGTCATTTTCCCTAAAATTCTTAACTTGACCCCTGAAGCACCATAATTTGGAAAATAGGTATAAAAATTAAATTATGTTACATGAGGTACTATACTATCTTAAATTAAATACAGATACTAACCTACAACTCCTGTTGTTCCATCTCCTATTTCATCATCCTGCGACTGCGACAACTGAACCATGAGTTTGGCAATCTGGTGCTCAACATCCATGTTCTTCAAAATTGTGGCACCATCATTGGTCACAGTGACATCTCCATCAGAACTCACAAGGATCTTGTCGAGGCCTTTTGGGCCGAGAGACGTTCTCAAAACACTGGAGACACTCTTGGCAGCCATAATATGGGACTGTTTAATTGATCAAAAGGAAAAAAAATTACACAATTGTTTTTCCTTAAGATATAATCAAAGCTATGACCTTGCCAAATTCTTTCACTTAAGAAAAGTGTTGGTATAACTTGTTGCCTAATTTACATTGATAAACATGTCCACTATAGCTGGCTTACATAAACTTTCACACAAAGCGTAGTTGGCCATGATGCTTAAGTAACAAATATAGGCAAACTAAGCCCCATGTATCTGCATATAAATTTTACAATAGCAATATTCTCCCAAACATTCAGTTAAATACAATAACTGATGTACTAGAAAATGCAACTTTTCTTCTAAACTTTAATTACAATACTTAAAGAGTGTTTATAACAATGTCTGACATGACCCCTCTCTCTCTCTCTCTCTATCTCTCTCAAAGTCAAATTTCTGCCCTACTGACAGCACAACTTAACCGCTGCTCTGTCCCAAGCATTAATCAGTTCCTAATGATGTAGTCCTTGCTACACGCTCTCCAAGCGTTACTCTTACCTTGGGGTGATGCTGCTTTCCACACTTGTATCAGCAATTTTAAAAATGGTCAATAGATGGATACATCGGTGTTCTGTTCTCGCAGGAATTACCACAGAGAAAGTTAGTGTTCTAAAGTATTTAATGCTATGGGTTAGAAGAAGAGAGATTTTACTTACCATCCACACATAAAGATCAGTCTAAATAAATAATTACTAGCAAGTGGTCGATATTCCAACCTTATTTCATCAGAAAGATCCATTGTAAGATTGTGCCTGACCCAGTTGATCTCCACAACCAGAAAAAAAAGACTTGTTGATCTAGGTTTAAAAGAGCCCACCACAATATTACTCAAGGATGCTGACACTTTCTTCAATATTATACTATATTTTTATTCATTTAATTAAAAAAATATTCACCAACCTAATCCAATTTTGGCATTCCCAGCTTCCATCGCATTCCAACTAGCTGAATGGAACATGAAAATTTTTCCATTTGCTACTGTCAAATTTGATTCCATCAGGATAAAGAGAGTAAAGTAAGTACAATCAAGTAGATTTAAATTTGTGGAAGGGTGTCGATATGGGCTGCCAAGTGTGCAATATATTTCTAAATTTCAAGTCCACTGGCCTCTATTTCAGCTGCCTGGAATGTGATGGAAGCCAGGAATACCGAAATCGGTTAAACAGATAATAAGAATCTTGAATGAAACAATGCTATCTAAACAATAATAATTTAAAAATATTTTTATTTGTTTTATTAAAGAAACATACTTCAACTTCATCCAATTTCAGTACTCCCAAAAAAAGACATATGAAAGTAAAATCTGACTAAAACACATGACTTTAATTTGTTGAACAGCACTGATACTGGCTGCAACGCAAGATATTCCTGATAATTTAACTTCTCATTACAATGTTTGTCAGCATCAAAACACACTATACAAGCTGTTACTTAGGCAGTCAAGTCCTCGACTTCAAAACATAAATATCAGGGTCGTTGTCTAACAATGTAGTCTTAGACATAGCACCAAAATAAAACTGTGCTACGTCTTACATATTATGCATGCATCAACAGCTACTGTTCTGATTTGAAAATGATTGTTATTAAATAAACAATCTAACATCATTAATCAATACTAAGTGATTATACTTGGTGTCTGCAAACAAATCTGCACCAAAATAATATATCCTAGTAGAACAGTAGCTATGCAAAAGCAAGGAAGGATAATTCTTAATATGCTTTTGAAAATTAATATTAACCCCAGTGTTAAAATGAAAACGTCTTGCATGGAATTATTGGTATTTATGTTAAGTAAAAACCCCAAATTCTGCGTATCTGGTATTATTTTAATTTTAGTAGATGTTTTAAGGTGAGCAAGGGCACTATGAAGTATTTACATTGCATTTTATCCTCTTATTCAGCCAAATACGCTCTCTACACATACATTTCTAGAAAGAGCAACAATTTTACTACTTTTGAAGACTTTACTGAAAATTTTAGCTGATACGCTTTGCATGAAATTGAGTTTTGAATCAAGTGGGTCAGATATGTATTCCAAACCAGAATATGCAATGCCAGCATGATGGATGTAGTAACAGTACTTAGTGACGTCATTCTCAAGGAACGAAAATGTTACACTGCAAATTTATATCAACTTCTTTTTTTAACTAAAATCGGCACACCATATGGCAAATTCTTAACTTTTCAAACACTAGATACACAATTTTAACAGGACTGATCACCAGTTTACGAACTGGACTGCTACTTTGGCAATTTTCAGCGCCAACCTACACTTATAAATACAACTTAACCCTTCACCATCTTGCCAAAGTGTCGTTATGTATCGTCTTAATTTCTAATTTGCTTCTCAGTATTTAGGAACATATATCAAGTGAAATTGAAACAATGCATAGTAAGGCACATTTTGCATTTTTGATTCACCCAGATTGTGCTAATATTTTGGAGTAAATTAAAGTGATATGAATCCTAATGCACAATCAGCAGCAATTTGCTTCCATTACCATACATAGAAAAAAATCTGAATACATGTTTTATATGTCTTTTCTTAATTTACTCTCATAAATTCATTAATACCCTAACATTTATTTAGTTTAGGGTATTATAAAAAAATGTTTCCATTGTTACATTTTTGCAAATTACCTTTTGTTGAGGAAAAACTTGATCTCCAAAAGTCGTAGACCAACAAGTAGGTCTCCGCATTTTTTTCTTCTTCTGACAGCGGAGACCAACGCCGTCGGGCAATAGTCCATACTGAAGTTTTACGCTGTCTTAACATGCTATCAGTTTAAACGTATCTGGCAGTCATGGCAGAATTTTGAGACAGACAGATGTGTCAGAAATTCGAAATCTAGAGAACGATAAATAAAATTACAAAAGAAATTCAAAACTGTAATAAGCAGTAAAGATATGCTAAAAATTAATAATAATAATAATACATACATACTATGTGTTATTATTATTGTTATTAATAGCATTACAGTTTTGATTTATTAAAAGTTATTTGTCATTCTCTAGATCTCAAATTTTTGACACGTCTGTCTGTCTGTCTCTCAAAATTCTGCCGTGACGGCTAGACCTAACTGCAGTTCCATCCGAAGCATTAATCAGTTCCGTGTGATATACTCCTCGCTAGAAGGTTTCAAGCATTCGTTCTTGCCTTGGGGTGATGCTGCTCTCCACGCATGCGTCAGCAATTTAAAAAGAAGGTCAATAATAGAAGTATACATAGATGTTCTGTTCTGACAGGGATTATTGCTAAACTGTGAGTGTCCTGAAGGATTTGACGCCATAGGTCAAAAGAAAAGGGATTTTAGTTTCCATCTGCATACCAAGGTCAGTCGAAATAAATTTATTAATTACTAACTAGAGTCTGATACGTTAGAACTGATAGCATGTTAAGACAACATAAAACTTCAGTTATGTACTACTGCCCGACGGCGTTTATCTCCGCTGTCAGAAAATAAAAAGCGGAGACCTACTTGTTGGTCTACAAATGTCGAAAATTTTGACGACCAGTTAATTTTAGATTTCAATTTATGAACAGCTCCTGGCGTAATATCTTAGGGTTCATGTGGGAAAAACACAAATATGTAATAATGAGACCATGATAAATCCAAAGAAGTTAATGTTACAGCTTGAAAACGCGTTTTTCGAAATACCTTGTGCATTGCTAAGACCATCCCAATGATTGAAATTATTTATGGCTCGGACCGTCTGGCATGAATTTTGTATTTTTCGCCACTAGACACGTAAGACAAATATAGAAAAAACGACAAACAACACGTTCTTGGTTCTGAACCCCTACCCCAATCTCTTGACAGTCTCAATTGCATTGGTAACCAGCGCCTGAAAACTTGATATATGCATAGCCCTTCCACCGTCTCTGTCCGGGTGACCGCATGAAGAGATCCAAAATAAGGACCACATATGTAAAACTTTTAGGAATTGACAACACGATATTTAACTATTCAATAAGGAACGACTCTATCAAATAAGTAACGGATAGCAACCCCACTTCGTATGTTCCCCCACAAATTGATATACCTTGTGAGCCTCTAAACCGGTTAAACGTCTCTTTTGATCTTGATCCCGAATAATAATAAATGGCCTTCCATACTCATCAAATGCAATAGACCCTTGGGCAGCCATGGTTGCAAGGATGACTCGTTTTCAACGTCTCGAGTTTCGGATTAAAACAGATTCAGACACTTATCATGCCGTGGAAATCACTAGAAACAACAAATATGTCTGCTAACTCTCGCTATATATGGGACTCTCGTTTTACACGAGAATAGAACTGGATTTCATTGATTCGGCAAGTTTAAATAACGGATCTGAAAGAAACAAATATCAAATTTAGGAACATTTTATTGCTATTCTTACAAAAATTATTTTATAAAATTGAAAATGAGATTGAGTAGTTTAAGTAAATGTTAAAAATTATATTTCAGACCCATTTTGATCATAGTGTTTCACTGAATTTTCAGTTTAAAGAATACACTTTACATTTCAACCGCTTGTGTAAACAGTAGGAGGCATAGCAACTCAAGCCTAGCAGACGAGAGCTGGAGAAAAGGAAACCTGATCTCCCCTTTGTGCCACTAGGCTGTAGTTTAGTAATTTTTATAGTGCAGTAACCTAGTAGAATAAACTTTATGAAAAATGGCGTTCTTTGGACTTTCACAACTGGGATATCAGCACACGATTAGGGAAGGTTCGGCAAGATCCAAGGCTGATCCTTTGAGGTCGAAGACTCAACTCGGGTTTATTGCATTACCGCCACTCTCGGACAAAAACCCTCCGAAAAAGTCCATCGTTCCGATAGATCAAAAGTCAGGTTATGGACCAGGACCACAAGGATCGTATGTTGAATATACAAGGATGAGGGCAAAACATATCAGAAATCCAAAAGGTAGCAACAACAAATTTTATTCATTCTTCTAATATAGTTTTAATTCACTCGTTCATAATGTTTTCCGACAGTTCCTGTGTTACCAAGTTGTGTTTTAGAAGTATATCTAATCTACATGAAGTTCGTGACAAATAGCGACTGTTTCATTACATATTTTAACTGCTGGATTGAGTTTTAGAAGTAAAGACAAAGCAAATTTATTTTGTTGCGTCATATATAATTATAGCATTCTCTTCTTGACAGAGAGTCTACAGTAACTCCAAATTATTTTCAGTACCTTGGCTGTCCTTTGATAGATAATATAACTTAGGCCCGAACTTAAATGATGCCATATTTGCTTGGGCCAGTCTGTGTTTTAAAGTAATAGATGTGATGTAGACCACCATCTTTGAAAATCTCAATATTTCTGAAAATTTAGGATTTACATTTCTTTGACCACATATATACAAGATTTCCTCCTGTTTATTTCTTCATTTTAATTTAGAAATATTAAAACTAAACATTGCAAATATTGTACACAGATCACAGACTATTTTCTTTTAGAAACTAGAAATGACAGTGAACAGTCTGTTTGCCTGTTCGAATCATGAGCTTCTGTTTTGTGTTGAAATGCCAATGCTCATGAACAATATTACCAGTTTGATCCATTGCATTATAATCCACTGATTTGCAGGGAATATTTTATATGGCAATACAACCTGCTGAGATGGGATTAATGAAGTAGAAACAATACATTGTCAGTTCTGTGTATGATGCCGTCGACCTGTGAAGTATTGCAGCACATATATAGCACAGAGTACTTGCAACATTGATGGTGCAATGTCAATTTCATATTGAATTTGTATGATAATTTAATATGTATAATATGCTTCATTCTCGTTCCTTTGAATTTCACAATGTTTCTTCACTAAAAATCTCGACACATACATACAGCATTCAGGGTTCTTCAAGATCCCAGAATCCATGTAAAAATTATGTGTTCTTTTAAGTTTGGATACATAAAAATACCAATATCTGAGACTTCTGTACATATGTTTTTTGTTGGGAAACTTCTCTTGTATTTGATCAGTTTCTGCAAAGTGTGTGTCAATCATATAGTTTGAGGGCTATCAGAAAGAGATAAAGTGATTGTAAAGGGATTAGGTAAAGCCACATAGACTAGATCCTAGCAGATAAGGAGATTATGACCACTGTTTAATCAATTGTCAGTACCTAATTACCATTTTGATGAAGAGACTTATTACATGAATGTGTCTGCTGACACCGAACTTAAATAAACATGACATACTGTATTCTTTGAATCCATCATATTTTAAACCCTTTTGCAGTGTTTGGAACACTTGCATTGTATCATATGCCCTATTTAGAAAAATAGTGCCAAGATTTTGGAAATTGTGTTGTTTATTGCAGGAATATGAGCTCTCATGTTAATTTTATTACATCATCAAAAGTCAGCTGTTTTTCAGTGTCATGCTTTTTATGTTCTTAAGTGATTATTACCTGTACTTTTCCAATGGAACCTTTAAACAATTTCTTTGGTGCCACGTGCAAGGCTGTAAATAAGTCTGTTTTTGCTGAAGTCTTGCATGTTTCACCTATAAGCACATACAACAGTGGCTTGACAATTGAGGTTTTTCATCACATAAACATCTCAAAGGGCCATGGATGTTTAAAACTGATGAGAGTAATGGGGGAAGGTCAAGAACTTAAGGATGTTTTTGCTAAACCTGCAGTAGAGAAGTTCATTAAAGCTTGTTTAAGAAAAAAGTGAATGTAGTATGCTGTGTTGCTTAAAAATGAAATGAAAAAGGGGAATATGGTCATTTGTTTATTCTTGTAATGTAAAGTCATTGAGAACTGATGTAGTTGTAACATCACAAACAATCACAATTAGCACTGTTTTCATTTAACTTAGAATTTCATTCTTTTATCATAATTCTAAATGTTTCACACTGAATGAGCATTGGTAGTCAGATGACTTTTTATACTGGTGACACAACAATACACACATAATGTTCTGAACTATTCCAAGGAATAAAAGGCATGGTTATTGGGACTCCTATTTTAGAGCTGGGATTCAAACTTTTTTAAAGGGAAGTCCTGGACTGCATTTTTCTGAATCCTACGGAGGACTCTGAAACGTATTCATACATTCTTGATAGAGCTTTGGAGGTAAACAGGTTTAAGTGTGACAATCATACAATGAAAAATTGCCTGGTAACTGCATGCCAATCTAAGGAAACCCAGAAATATAACCTTAATGTCAAAAACAGATACATTTGTCATCTTCATGCTGGATTTGTATTATATTACCAAATCTTCATTAACATATTATATTTCTCCCTCATTATTACACTCTCCATAAAGAGATCACCTTATAATGAAGTATGTGATACATATAATTTTGCTACTGCTTAATGAAATGCGATAAATGACCATATCTGCCTTATAACAAAAGTATTGTTATAATGAAGGGTCTTACAGTGAGGGAGTGCCATACTTTTTCAAACCAGATCTGTGTTACTTAGCTTTTGTACCATAAAAAAGGATTGTTCTACATACGCTAAAGTATTTAGACATCAAAGAAGAGCTGTTTCAGCTTGTATTCAATTTACCATGTGTACAATATTTACTTGAGGAACTTGAGTGTTTGCTTTATAATTCATATTACATTCTTTTATTCTTCTTTATTATAAGTTAAATTCAGATGAATTTTGGTATAAGTGATCAAATATGAGTAAGTTCAAGTATGTAGACCTGAAATGAAAGAATTATACTTTATGCTTAAGAAGTGCATGCCCGTCTTGTAGGTCAAACTTACAAAATAAATATCAATTGCAGAACATTTTTTGATCATCACATGCCTTGCAGCAAAGAAGCAACTGATAAATTGTTCATTTTCTTAGTGCTGATGTCTCACTGTCACTTAACTGTATGGGTTAAATCAGCCTTGAAATAAATTTAACATATGCTTCAAGCATTGCAACCATCCGAGGACCAGTACACCTCTGAAGTCGAGGGATCACAGCTTAGACAAAGGGAGCTTACTCTTCTGGCATGTACAGTACATACAGGATGTTTATGATATCTTGGAGTGTACTTATTTATGTTCAGTAATCTCCTCATTAAATTTATATAAATAATTATTTTGTAAACACAGTGTGGTTATAATGTTGAATGTGGTATTCTCGATGCTATGTAAGACTAATTTGTATGGAAAATATATTCCCATTTTCATAACTTCATACATGGTATATATAACTTTCCTACCAGTTTCTACTCTGTAATAAATAACAGAGAATATATGATTGGGGTAGAAAAATTCTAACCAAAACATTCAAATTTTGTTTCATTTGAATGTGATGAAAATAAACATACAAATGTTTCTGTGCTGGACGTACATGCACATACAGTGTATATCAAATATTCAAAACCCTGTGTGGTTTTCTGCCAAATTATGTCATGTGGATGAATTTATTTTCATAATTGTATTAAAACTGAATTTTCTATGAGCTTGTATTTGGTTCATTGTCAGTAGTGATATTAAAACATGTCAGCTTTTGATTTGAAGGTTCAGTGTGCAAAATACATATATCTTTCTCCCATTATCAGTATCAAATATTTTTATAAGTGACTCTATTCATCATTGCAGTGTAATTATACATAATTGTTTTCTTTGTGAAGAAAATTTGAAATGTCTGATAGAGCTGATAGAACAGATGAAAAGCCTTTTAATTTTTTAAAATAAAGCAATCATAATTTATTTATCAGTGGTTTATCTGTAATATTGGAGTTAACTATAGTTACTATGGAACGATCAACATGTTTGGAACTAAACTTTGTTGAAGCCATCTGTTTCTGAAGTCAGTTTATCACCCTTACTGAATTAAAGGCAATAAAATTCAAGGTAAGAAAATTGTTCAGCAACTGGCCTGTAGATCGTTTCTTTTATTCTGGTAAATTTTTTCATTATTTCTATATTTTTATAATTTTTGTAAAGTTGCAGAAATAGGTTAATTCTGATTATCTACTGTTTTGTCCATTTCTCCATCCACCTGACAGTATAACCACTTTTCCTCCTAAACTGCTGGATTTAAATTCACCAAGTTTATGACACTGCTTCCGCATGTGGTGACCATCTGTAAAAGTGGTATGATTTGGGGAAAGGTAAAAGGTGAAATATAACAAATGCAATTACAGCAACATTTTTTTTATATTTTTGCATTAAACTTTGTATGTCCATTTTTAAGAGGAGGAAATATGATTACAGTCCCTGGGTCTTGATTTGGGTTTAGTAAATATGAAAAATTAAAAGCCTGGGGATTTGCAATTGTGTGCAACCATGATAGTAATTTTAGTGCTGCCTTTGCGGTAACCATCTGCAAAAAGTATATATAGCTTGATGGTGATATCTCTTCCAATGAAATCAATATTTTTTCAAGTTTTATATTTTCTTCTAAGTATTGAAAATCACATATTGTTGCACATATTCACCTGATGTCACAGTATGTTTTCTCAGATGAAAACATATATGGCTAAATGGAGAACACAGAATACTGTTTTGAAGTTTAGAGAACTTGTTCTGTATACCAGTATTTTCTGACATCAGATCAATCAGTACATGATTATTTAGCTGGTATACAGTTAATAATGTACAACATTGCACACATGGATAATATTCAAGTAAACAGAGCCTAAGAAAGGTATTGTATCAGTGTCAATATTTGAATTATCCAGGTATGTATTATGCTCAGTAGTTTTGTTACTCTGTTTCTTACCTGTCCCATAAATTACGTACTGGAAGTTTACTGATAAAAGTTACCAGTAATAATCATTTTTCATTGTAAAATTATATATTATTAATCATGTCAGGTACTGATTAAGTACCTGTTATAAATGTAGGTATGTTTACTTAAAAATCATTTGTGATTGTGATATTATATACAGTAGAACCTGTCTTGAAAGACCACTCCTTCTGCCAAAAAATTATGGTCTCTCAAGACAGGAGGTCTCTCATAACAGGTCATAACACTATATAATCAATACATCTGTGCATTGAGAATAAGGTCTCTTAAGACAGGTGGTCTCACATAACAGTGGTCTTTTACTGTATTATTGATCATGTCAGGTACTAATCAAGTACATATTATGTATGTAGGCATGTTTGAACAGTATTTTCACACTTCAATTTTACATGAACAGCATAGCATAATATGAAATAACACATTCTTAGCTCTCATGTGACAACCAGCATCAATAAGGGTATATTAGTTTTGGGTCCTCTTCCATGGGATCCAAGGTTTGTCTTGGTTTTGTGAGGTTTAGCACCAATTTTCAGCACATGATAGGTTAAACATAGTGGTCAGTATATTTGGTGGAGAAAGAACCCAGGAAGAACCACAGACCCACAAGAAGATACTGGCAAGCTATCTCACATACCCACATTGGTTGGGCCAAGATTTGAACTTTGAACTCATGCCAACAGAGGTGTGATGTGCAAGTGATCTGTCAAGGTGAATGTCTTAGGCCACTCAGCCACCAGGACCACTGGGGTCTGTAGGAAGCTGTGAAAGTTCAGATTACAAAAATTGCAATTACAGGGACATTTTTTAGCATTTTTTGACCAGACTTTATACATGTAGTCATATGCAGGAGGACACATACCAGTATGCAATGGATTGGGTGTTACAACCCCTAGTTGTACTGATAGTGATCAAAGTAGCTCTAGATTCACATGCAGATCTTGGTCTGTCATAAACAGAACCATTGCTCTATCAATAGTGCTCAATTCTAGTCAGATATACTTCCCTTTAAAAAGTCCACCAGCAAATATCTTTTTTTCTTGACATTTAAGTTATTTATGTAATTGATTTTTTTTTTTGACATAATTTTAAATGTGTCTTCATATGATTACCACAAAGACAAAAGTTATGAATATTCACCTTTATACATTGTATTGGTCCAAGGAATTTACAGAGCTTGATTAAATTAAATGAAATATAAATTTCATCAAGGTCTCCAGTTTTTATTCCATGGGTCATCTGCTCATAGCTTTCAAAAGCTGAAACAATACTTTAACAAAATCAAAACAAACATTCGGTTCATAAACAAAAGCCAAGAGCTTTGATGCCCACAGATGTTATGAATTTTGGAACAGTGTTTACCTACCATGAAGAATATACATGAAAGAAATGGAGGTGCTCACTTAATAGACACAAAAATATTTCTATCATATGTCTTCTACACATTGATATTTTTGTATAAATTATGTATGTGTAGCTGAAAGGTTTATGGTAAGATGGTAAATAAAATAAATAAAAGTATTGGGTCTGCTAAAATAATGATAATAAGGTTAGTCGATGCCTTGCCATGATTAGTTATACCACCAGTATGCAATCCTTTCTATTTTCATAGCATGTGTAACAATATTTTAGTGCACATGCAGTTGTTCATTTTCACTGTTATGTTAATATTTCTATTTTTATTGTTCAACACATGTTATGATTTTCTTTATTACAGAAAGGTGTTAATTGAAAAATATTACAGAAAGGTGTTAACTGAAAAATATTACAGAAATGTGTTAATTGAAAAATATTACAAGCTTTTAAAAGTAGATTGTTTGAAAAGTCATTGTACTAGCCCAGAAAGGGTTAACAAAATAACTGTTTTTCATGGCTGGTTGTGTTCTTAGTCTAGTTTTATTTATACATTTTATCAGTGTGTGAGTTCAAAAACTTCAGTAAGATTATTATAGAGGTGTATTTGTTACCAATGATAATTCTGAAATAATGGCTTCATTAAATGCATATGATAACCATGTCAAAACTGTAATTTTACTAAAACAAAATAAAATTAATGCTATTGAGCATATTATGTAATGAAACTGGTACCATTATTGCAAAGGAAAAAATACTGAAACAGTGTTATAGTATAAATATGTGGGGTTATTTATTACATCAAAACTGAGTTGGACACAAACTAAGATATGTTGGATATGAAGATTTAAGCTTTGAGAATTTTCAGATATACGAAACAGTTTGGACATGTATTTTTTAAAATAATGTTGTCATTGTTGATTAATATGATATGGTTAGAGGTGTAAAATATTGGACAAAAAAAATTGTATGCATTCAGCAATAATAATATCCATATAAATGGTAAAGTATGCTAAAGAAGTTGGATGGCACCGACAAATGTATTTTTATAATGCTTTTTGTTACTTCTTGATGACATGAGAAATGGTGATTTAACTAATTTTGTAATATTACTGAAACAATGTTTATTAGGTTTTTCCATTAAGAATTTCAGATGTCAGAAGATACCTTATTGTACCAAACATGCAAATTACAGTCAATATAAGTTGTTAATGGAAACAGAAAAATATTTTACAGTAGCAGGGTTCGCAACAGAGTTTCAGGATGTGGAGTCCTGGACTCGTCACTCATGGAACTCAGGAGTCCCCAGCATATTTCTAACAAGCCCTAGCATAAACTCGGGTATCCCTTAATCTCAGTAGGTTAGAAAGGAAAATGAAAAAGTATATAATCATTGTTTTATTACATATCAGGGTTGTATTTTATTACATATTTGGACTGAATTCTAGCCATCTATAATATCACACTAAAGAGAAAATATTTGTAGGATTTAGGATGTTAAATTAAAACATTATACATGTAAATTTAACATTTTTACACCTGCAGTAATACTAAAAACATAAAAAAAAGAACAAAATCATCAACAATTAGTTTTAATCCCATGAATGGTCATTTAGAATGAGGTGTAGATTTCTCTGCAAGTAAATTCGCATCTCTATTCACACTATTTGCATGAGCAAACACCTGGCATTACACTATATATGAAAATAAGTTATGAACATTAAATGAAAAAAGTAGAAATGAAAAATTCACCAAGCCACATAGTGCAAAAAACTAATAAAATAAATATGTTACTTAGTAAACAGTGTTAACTGCCTTAAGAATTGGCCCAAAGGGATAAAGGTGGGACATAACATGGGCCCAATAGAAAAGATGAATTGAGCTTGGTACATATATGGTACCTCAGTAGCTTAAATGTACACCACTTCCAGCTACCTTCTCTCTAGTCGACCTTCCGGACCTGTTTGCAAATTTCTTCCGTGACAAAGTACAAACCATCAGAGATAAACTTGACAACACAATTTCAGTTGACTCATCGTCACCATACAGTTGTGATACAGAATTTCAGCGGCAACCGTTAGCAGCATCTGAACCTGTCTATGGATTTAGTACGTACAATTGTGATGAAGAGTGCACCAAAGTCATGTGAACTGGATCTGATTCCGACATCACTGCTGCTAGAGTGCTTGGATCCAATACTGCCTTCACTAACTGATGTTATTAATACCTCTCTCTCATCTGGGGAATTCCCATCATTTTACAAAACTGCCATTATAAAGCCTCTGCTGAAGAAACCAACACTCGACCATAATGATTTAAAGAACTACCGCCCAGTTTCTAATCTGCCATTCATGTCAAAAATCTTAGAAAAGTTGTTCTATCCCAACTTGTATCTCATCTGAATTCAAACAGTCTTTTTAGCAATGTACAGTCTGCATATCGCCCTTGCCACAGTACTGAAACTACTCTTCTGAAAGTAGTCAATGACCATCTCTCTGCTTTGGATGGCGGAAAGATTACAGTCCTCAATCTCCTTGACTTGTCTGCAGCATTTGACACTATAGACCATGATATATTACTTCACCGTCTCCAGCATGTATTTGGCATTCATGATATGGCCTTACTATGGTTCAAGTCCTACTTGGTCAACAGGACACAAATTGTGTCTGCAAATGGAAACACTCCAGCCCAGTTGATCTATGCTGTGGTCTTCCACAGGGGTCTGTTCTTGGACCTGTTCTCTTCATTCTATACACTCAGCCACTCTCAAGTGTCATAGATCATCATCCAGTGTCTCACCAATTGTATGCTGATGACACCCAAATATACAAATCTAGCCATCCAGCTGAAGTTGAAGCTACCATCCAAGGCGTAGAGAGGTGCATTTCCGATGTGAAATCATGGATGACATGTAACAAGCTGCAGATGAATGATGATAAAACTGAAGCCATCCTGATTACAACACAAAGACTTTCTCATTCACATCCTTTACCTCAGACAATAAATATCAGCAACACCAACATTAAATTCACACAGTCAGTACGAAACCTCGGTGTCACTCTCGACAGTACTCTCTCATTGCACCAACATGTCATGAACATATGCAAGGCTGCATATCTTGAGCTGAGACGAATCAGCTCCATTCGCAAGTATCTTTCAGTTGATGCCACTAAAACACTTGTGTGTTCCTTAGTACTTTCAAGACTGGACTATTGTAACTCAATTCTGTCTGGTTCGTCTCAGTATCTACTTCAGAAACTTCAAAAAGTTCAAAATACAGCTGCTCGAATCATCCTTAGAGTACCACGATCAGAGCACGCCTCTCCCCTGCTCTGTACCCTACACTGGCTATCCATACGATCCAGAATTAAACACAAAATTTGTTCTCTGTGCTACGTTTCACTGACGGGCTCCAGTCCAACATACCTATCTGACCTCA
Organism: Megalonaias nervosa; assembly: GCA_016617855.1. Classification (NCBI taxonomy): domain Eukaryota; kingdom Metazoa; phylum Mollusca; class Bivalvia; order Unionida; family Unionidae; genus Megalonaias; species Megalonaias nervosa. Next base: position 7,690 of record JAECUM010008444.1, on the reverse strand, counting down.
CCCATGTGTACACACCTGCAAGATGCTTACGCTCCTCTTCTGACACTCGTATTCTCATTATTCCCACTATGAAGATGAAATCATATGGACAACGCTCTTTTGCATACCAGGGCCCAGCAACGTGGAACGAATTGCCCACTGCACTTAGACACAAAGACACAGTGATCTCATTCAAGAGCGCTCTTAAAACTCACCTATTTCAACTGCAAGAACAGACTTAAAGACCTAATAATGTATCCTTGCCTTAAATATTTACAGCATATTTTCTGTTTCTACTTTCGTGGTGTTTGTTTTTAATTTTGTAATCATATCATTATATATGTTTTTTAAGTATTGTCAAACGTTGTAAAGCGCTTAGAGCTTCTAAAGATTAGGCGCTATACAAAGTCCTCATTATTATTATTATTATTATTATTATTATTATTATTATTATTATTATTATTATTATTATTATTATACATATTCGATAATAGGCATGTAAACATGATCTTTCTTATATGGTTTATCTACAAGAGTTTAGTCATGAACAATTTACTAGATTACTACAGCAATTGCTAATGGTAAATAACCTGACCAAATGTGTGACAGGTGTTTTAATGAACGCATGGCTATTTCTGAAGAATACATATCAACGTTTTATGGAATTTAACAGCTAAATACACTTCCAAATTTAAAGTTAGTTCGAGTTTTAAAGGCGGTTTTTTTAATGTAAAATTTAAATTTAGGGCCTGTTTCTTTTTCCATATTTTCAGAGTAGAGTGGTTTCGGTTTAGTGAGGAAAAAACTGATGGTATTTAAAAGGAAAACTTCTGAACCAAATAAAACTTTCCATGTTGGCGGCATTTTGGTGTACCCAAAATTAGATTTTGAGGGGTATCACTGTATCAATATACACATCACTTCGTAGACAATACATTTCAGGCGTCAGTATAAACAATTCGCTGTGTGTACTATGTACGTTTGTAAAAATAATTAGAAAATATATTTACTGAGTGCAGCAACTTGTTGTACACGAAACAAAAGAGCCTCTGCAAACAAATGAAACTTTTAATGGTGTGCAACCAGGAAGAACAGGAGACAATGACAAAGTCGCGCTATAATCGGATTAAAAGTACCACTGTATCTAAAACTGGAACTGAGAAAGGTTATAGTCGCAGAAGAAAGAGGTGCTGTCAGAAGTTTAACGAAACATCCAAGTTATACTCTTATCAGTCGAGGAGTTAATACTTGTAACCCATATAAGAAAGTTAATACTTGTAACCCATATAAGAGGAATTAATGCTTGTAACCTATATAAGAGAGTTAATACTTGTAACCTATATAAGAGGAGTTAATACTTGTAACCCATATAAGGGGAATTAATACTTGTAACCTATATAAGAGAGTTAATATTTGTAATCCATATAAGAGCGTTAATACTTGTAACCCATATAACAGTTAATAATTGTAATTCATATAAGAGGAATTAATAGTTGTAACCTATACAAGAGAGTTAATATTTGTAACCCATATAAGAGAGTTAATACTTTTAACCCATATAAGAGAGTTAATACTTGTAACCCATATAAGAGAGTTCATTTTTGTAACCCATATAAGAGTTAATATTTGTAACCCATATAAGAAAGTTAATAATTGTAACCCATATAAGACAGTTAATACTTGTTAGCCATATAAGAGAGTTAATACTTGTAATCCATAAAAGAGGAGTCAATACTTGTAACCCATATAAGAGAGTCAATACTTTTAACCCATATAAGAGAGTTAATACTTGTAACCTATATATGAGAAAATGATAAATCTAATATTTTCAAGTGCATATTACATTTTCAGAAAGCGAAATACATCTACCTGCACATTTCAATGATTGGAATAAACAGCTAATACACAAACTCACTAAGTACAGACTGGCGATTCTTTGTAACTGAATAATAATACGTTGTTGATGTTTTTTTATATCATTGTTATTCAAAGTCAAATCTTCAAACATTTAGTGTAAACCATCAGTACTTACTCTTTAAAAGGTTCAGACCGTCCATATATGGCACCTCCATTACATAACCTCGTAGCTCACCCCGGGGATTTTGCCTGGTAGATACTGTGAAATGTAGACTTCCACCCAGCAAGAGGGTTGTGTGCTTTGCTTGTACTCTGCGAAAAGACCCCATGGCCTGAAAGGAGCCAGGGTAATGAAAGCTGCTAAGGCTGAATAATTGGCACTTGGAACTCATAAAAATGACATCGTAACCATGAATTTGTCGAGAAGGATGGAACAGTGCACTAATTTTGAACGTTCTCTGTTCGAAGAGATCAAAGTCAATTGTTTTAGTAATATCCACTCGGAATGCCACTATTAGTAACGCGCTAAATCTATAAAAACGACGTCTAAAAATAAATCATCACAGCTGTTGTCTTAAAAATATGACCTTTCGGACAACTGTAATTGTGCATGATTATTTTCTTGAAATGTATTCCTCTTGAACTTTGGAAGTGATTCATCTCGTTTTCGATGTACCTTGACAATTGGCGGATGGATACTGTATATAAAAGGTGTGCGGAGGATGACTTCTGACCCAACCTGATTGACTAATAATAGTGGACTACACACTGTTTTGAATCGAAAATTGCCGAATGACCTCATGTTATTTTGTTCTTTAAATTTAAACTAGATATAACACTCTTAAGCTAGTCAGTCATGGTGACTGACTAATACTAGCTTATACTAGTGGACTATACACCTTTTTAAATCGAAAAGTGCTGAATGACCTCATGTTATTTTGTCCTTTAAATTTAAACAAGATGTAACACTCATAAACCAGTCAATCAGTCTTGGAATTCTTGTTCCGAAATTTATGATAATTCTTTCAGATTGTATAATAGCAGATAGTGCACATAATGGTTATGTGATACGTTAAGAGACAGAATAATCTTGTGAGTTCATAACTGTCGAACTAGCATTGAGGCAGACAAACCAAGTGAGTAAATAGACCCACCCACAGAAGACCAAAAAAAAAAAAAAATTAAAAAAAAAAAAGAAACATTCGGCGAATCTACTGTTCATATCGAGCTTAATGACACTTCTTAGGTTACAATGTAATATAAGGTTTCCGAGTGGATGATTTTATAGTATGGTAATAAACAGTTTAAATCGGTCGCAAAGTCTACTTGGTAAAAACTGGATGGATTCATCATAATTTCATACATATATTAAGCGCCTTGCATACAGCATACATTAAAAACAAATATTTATTAAACTAAAAGGTCAACTTAATGTCAAATATTAATCAGCTCATGCATAAGAAAAATTAGATTTGCCATCTGATATAAATTGGAAAAGCAATCTTTAAATGGAGGAAATTTTTCAAAGTACATTTTCGAAGCGCTGATGAATTATCGCCCCTAGTGAATGTCCTTTCATGAAATTTGAGTCCGTGCAGGGATATTTAAATGTGTGTGTCATCAAGACCGTAAACTTGTTTCCAAATAAAGCCAAAGCTTACAAGAAACATTATGCAATCAAAAGTCCCGGCTTAAATACAAAATGTTTGACAATTGAAGAGGTGAATGTTTCTTGATTACCGCTTTGGTTTTGAACCATTGAATATCGTGTATTTCTATATTTCAAACGGACAGAAATAATGACAGAAGAATTCGGGGTTTGTGTATATCTGCCGTTTTAAACTGGAAAACCCTCTTGAATATTTCTTTCCTGTGGGTCCAAATGATGGATCAGCAAAGAATTGAGTAAAATTATCTTATGTAGACTATACAGGTAAGTTATGAAATGTTTTATGCGATGACAAGTTGATGTTGAAGAAAACAAAGCATCTTTCCTTTTTATGTTTATTCAGGACAATACAATTTAATGTGCGTCAATTTCCGATATTTTTTTTCCTTTTTATCTTCGCAGTTTAATAAAATGAAGTAGCAAACAAACGTATTCGTCCATACCTCGCCATCAGCGCTACCGGGAAAAGGTCTAAAGTTGTCTGCGACATCAACGACTACATTACTCCTTCGTCTATTTTTCGACAGCTTATGGAGGGCCAAGGAAGTCACAGCGCTTTGCAAACCGGCCATATATACCTGTAGGTATAGAAAATAAAAATTGCTTTCATGCACTTGCGGACCAAAGCATAAAAACGCTACTAACAGCTGCTTCGCTTGGCCCTCAGCATTAAGAGGTTAGTGTTGGGACTGGTTGGCCTGGTGTGAGGATAATGTGACTGGGTGGGACATGATGCTACATGTCTGCAGCATGATGCCCCAGTGCTAGACATCACTATAAACTGATACACTGCAGACATCGTAGCGATATGACTCGGAGTGTTTAAGCTGCATTAAAAATCCAAAACACACATACAATCGACAGCAACAATGTATCAAAATTCCAATTATTGTTAAAGGTTACATAGTCTCGTTTCCTGCCAAAGTTGACCAGACACAGCTGGAAGGTTAGGTATACTAACCTGAAGAACGGAAATTAAAAATGTTTATTTTGAATGGACATTTCCAATTTCTGGCATTTAATTATCACTGCGAAGAACTAATTAGGGTCTTATACTACACACAAATCATAATAACACTGGAATAATTTGACTTCTGTCCACACATATCAGTTGAACATATTAAAATTCAAATCAGAATGTTTTGAAAAATTGCATATCAATATTCATTGATTAAATATTTAATCAAAATTACAAATGTGTAGGGTTATTTAAAAATATGTTGTCCATGTTTGTATTTTAACATTTATTATTTCTGGAGATATTCAACGTTAAAATATGTCTACTTACACGCACACATTTTCACATACATACATACATACATACATACATACATACATACATACATACATACATACATACATACATAGCCAGTTTCTAGGAGCAGACGTAATAACGTACAGTATTCAGGGGACTTTATCGTAGCATGGATTAATTTTTTGTCCCTCTATCATTTCTTAACAAAGGGAGTTCTCTGAATATTTTAGGTATGTATGTTTAGTAGTTTGTGATATGAATAATTACGTGTGTTAAGTGGTTGGGTCGTCTCTGGTGGTGCATAGCATAAAGTACTATTCGTTGGCTTAGAAAGGCTTACTGACGAGTCACACAAGTTTGAAGCATGAAAAACCACCCAAGTGTGAAATTAGAGTAGTGATTTGTGCTTATTAGGTGATTAGATAAAAATTAGAGTCAGTGATGTGAGGTCATTAGGTGATTAGATAAAAATCAGAGTCAGTGATGTGAGATCATTAGGTGATTAGATAAATTAGAGTCAGTGATGTGAGGTCATTAGGTGATTAGATAAATTAGAGTCAGTGATGTGAGATCATTAGGTGATTTAGAAAAAATTATTTGTAAGTATTTGCTTGTTTAATAACCCTTCTGCTGAAAAGAAAAACTTAAAGTCCTGAGAAATAAGTATAACAATGGACTTTAAGCCAGTCTTACGCAGGTGTTTGGTTGGCTCGGTAATGAGACCCCTTACGTGTAACAACACATGCGTACATACATATATGCTAATATAGTGCATATTGGGATCAGCAGAACTATCCAATTATTTTCATAAATATTGACGTGGTATTACTAGTATAGAAAGAATATTTGCTTTTTATTTAAATCAATCATGCAATGCATAAAAGCGGTTTTATTTCGCCTGAAAGAAATCATCTACTTGATTATCTATCTATCTATCTATCTATCAACCAACCCACCCACCTATCCATTCATCCATCCATCTAATATAATATAATATATAATATAGATTCACTCGTATTCAGTACAAAACGAGTTTAAAACATGGCCTGGAAACTTTCATACCTTATATATAATTCCACCATCTTCATTTAGCTGAAACACTGCTGTTCCTCCACCTGATGTGACTGTTCTCTTGTTTCTTAGTCCCGAACGTGATAGCACTGCCAAAAAGGCTAAGAAATAATAGGAAAAACTGAATTTTGTAACAGAAAATAAATTAAATAATATTAATTTTGGTCAGCATCAATAACATCTCGCAGTCAGCTTTGGAGACGATCTTTAACAGTTGCTGTAGCTATAAAAGCATATTTTTTTTTATAATAATGGTATGTGGTAGGACTGTAATTAAGCAAATAAACCTGTGATATACGGATGGTCAAAGAGTACAAGTTATTGCTTTAAATAAGCAGACAAACCTGTGATGGTATACTGATGGTCAAACAGCACGAATTATAACTTTATATAAGAAGACATGGGATGACATACTGAAGCTCAAATAGCACGAGTTATAACTTTATATAAGCAGACCTGGGATGACATACTGAGGGTCAAATAGAATGAGTTATAACTTTAAATAATCACGCAAACCTGTGACATACCGACGGTCCAATAGCACGAGTTATAACTTTAAATAATCACGCAAACCTGTGATATACTGAAGGTTAAATAGCATGAGTTATAAATTTAAACAATCAGGCAAACTTGTGATATACTGAAGGTCCAATAAATTGAATTATAACTTTAAATAAGAAGACAAACCTGTGATGATATACTGAGAGGTCAAGTAGCACGAGTTAAATCTTTGAATAAGCAAACCAACCTGTGATGTAATGAAGGTCAAAGATTAATTGTGATCGCAAAGCTTCCACAAATAATATCGTATCCCAGAACTCTCTTTAGGAGATTAAAGAAAACGATGGTCAAGGACTATACATCCTCCAAACCGAGAATCAAATCCGCCAAAGATGTAAACCCAATTTTGAAACCAATGGATTGGTCTGGAAACAGATTGCCCTGGACACAAGGGGTTTCACTACAGAGTGATCTGTATCCGTGTTTAACATGTACTCAAACTTAAAAAAAAGACGTGACAAAACCACATCTTGGAAGAACTTCTTTTAAGATTACTTACAGCTGCAAGTTAGTCTTGGCCTTACAGTCCCCTCCATGGACACGCCTTCTTTCGATGTGACACGGATGGTAAGGTTGCCCCTCGCTAGCAGCTTACTGTGTTTGGACTTAACTCTTTGCCAAATTCCAGTTATGAAGTTAGACTGAAATTCATAGAGCTGCTTGATAAATAAAATCATTAAAAAAAACACAGGCAATATTACGCGGGCATTCAGTTTGTCTTGAAAATATCATGTAAAGCACTGAGAATATTACATGGGCAATCACTTTGTCTTGATAAAATCATGTACAACACAAGGAATATTACACGGGCATTAACTTTGTCTTGATAAAATCATGTAAAATACCGGAAGTATACGTGGTTATTCACTTTGGCTTGATAAAAACATGTAAAACACAGGAATATTACGTGGGCATTCTTTGTCTTCATACAATCATAAACAACAACTGAAATATAAATTCTGGGTTGACACTGAGAGAGAGAGAGAGAGAGAGAGAGAGAGAGAGAGAGAGAGAGAGAGAGAGAGAGAGAGAATTATACTGTTTTTGAAAATGTTTTTGTAATGTACTTATAAACGTCTAATAAATTTGTCATTATACCTTAACAAGCCAACATTTTATCCTGTTTACTATACACAAATTATGTACAGTTGACTTTAAATGTTTGCAAAATATTTGGATATCACAGTAGGGCAGTGATGAAATTAACAGGTCCAGTATTTACTAAGAATTCATGAAACCTTTGACATCGATGAAATTAACAAATCAAGTATTTACTAAGACTTCATGAAACCTACAAC
>JAECUM010008441.1:0-43716 GCA_016617855.1 Megalonaias nervosa | reverse complement strand
TGTGTGTGTGTGTGTGTGTGTGTGTCTGTGTGTGTGTGTGTGTATCTGTGTGTGGAGGATTAATAAATAATAATAATGATAATAATAATGCTTTAAACTTATCTAGTATGGTTTGATTTTTAATAATGATAATAATACAGTGGGGCATCACATTTTTAATGCACCTTATCTATGCTTTTATCAACATTTTGTCTGTAGGAATGTTTTGGAGAATTATAATTTTTCGTCAACAGATTTTCAACGGTAATTGAAACAGATACTACAATAATGTCTCTTCTTTTCTGACATCTTAGGCACTTGAGTCAATTCATCCATAATGGGTTATTATTTACTGGAAATAGCAATTATAAATTCGAGCACATGGTTTCTGATTTCGTTTCACTGAAGAACCCTTGAATGGAGCCTATTTTCAGGGGCGGTAATAAGTTATCGAACAGACCTATAGGCTTACAGTATTGGTGCGCCATAAAATCCAAATCAATGAATTGATAATCAATCCATTTATCACTTAGATCACCTTGTATTCTGAGTTCAATTGACACTGATTTGGGGGTCAAAGGTCATATTCTTATTGGTACCATAATATGGACTGTACCTTGTGATGTGAACTAAATCGACAGCCATTGAAGGAGGGTGACTTTCATGTAGGTGAGTTGATGACAACAAAATTTTTAAATGTAACTTTGTGGTAAAAGTGGCTGTGAGAGTTACAAAAACAAAGATGCAGATATTTGTGATGGCTTCCATCATGAAGTCTTAACTCTTGAAGCTTATATTTTTGTGTTGTAAGTAAAGCTCTTGTTTTTTTATTTCAAACCTAATAATGTGATATCTTTTTTTAATGCCCCCACCACAGTAAGAGAAGGGGACACATGGTTTTGGGGGGGCAGTTAGCTGATACATACAGTTTTATACAAGTCCTTACATCTTTTATGAATCTGGTTATAGATTTATAATACAAAAACAAGTCCTTACATACAAGTCCTTACATCTTTTATGAATCTGGTTATAGATTTATAATACAAAAACAAGTCCTTACATACAAGTCCTTACATCTTTTATGAATCTTTATAATACAAAAACCGCTTGAAGTTGGCAAATGAAATTTGGTACAGAAGTTTGTTTGCAAATGTGATAATTTACAGTAGTCCAGCTTGCAGCAACATGTACTATAATGTAGTCTAGACTTTAAGAAGAATGACTAAAAATTTAAGTTTTCTCTGATTTTTTTCTGCTTTCCATTTTCTGTATACAGTAATCATAGTAAACAGTTCATTTCACAAGGATTGTATTTCTCAGTATATCATAGTAAAAAATCAGTTTCACGAAGATACCATGTCTCAAGTCTGATGGTCATTATACAGGATATCATAAGGACAAAGTTTCTCAAGGATAATGTGTATGAAGTCAGATGGTCAATATAAAGGATATAGTAAAAGGTTTCACAAAGATGCTATGTGTCAAATCTGAAATCATTGTACAGGATATCATGGTAAAAACATTAGTTACTCAAGGATACTCTGTTTGAAGTCAGATGGTCAATATAAAGGATATAGTAAAAGGTTTCACAAAGATGCTATGTGTCAAATCTGAAATCATTGTACAGGATATCATGGTAAAAACATTAGTTACTCAAGGATACTCTGTTTGAAGTCAGATGGTCAATATAAAGGATATAGTAAAAGGTTTCACAAAGATGCTATGTGTCAAATCTGAAATCATTGTACAGGATATCATGGTAAAAACATTAGTTACTCAAGGATACTCTGTTTGAAGTCAGATGGTCAATATAAAGGATATAGTAAAAGGTTTCACAAAGATGCTATGTGTCAAATCTGAAATCATTGTACAGGATATCATGGTAAAAACATTAGTTACTCAAGGATACTCTGTTTGAAGTCAGATGGTCAATATGAAGGATATAGTAAGCAGTTGCACAAAGATACTGTGTCTCAAATCTGAAATCAGTGCACAGCAGGGGTCTCAAACATGTGGCCCACAGGCCGCATGCAGCCTGCCAAACCATAACCTGTGGCCCGCAAAATGATTGATGTCACAAGATGTCATGAGAGATAACAAAGGTGGTGCAGCCCTTGGGCCATCAAAAATTCCCTCATGCAACCCTCATAGTGTTTTGAGTTTGAGACCCCTGGTATACAGAATATCATAGTAAACACTTTTACAAGGATACCCTGTCTCAAATCTGAAATCAGTGCACAGGGTATCATAGTAAACAGTTTTACAAGGATACCTTGTCTCAAATCTGAAATCAGTGTACGAGAGATACTGTAAAAGACATTTTCACAAGGATATTGTGTCTGAAGTCTGAGATCAGTATACATCATTTCATAGTAAAAAAAGTTAGTTTTGCAAAGATTTTTAGTTTTAAGTCTGATGAAAATTGGCCCATTCATATTCATTCCACAATCATTTAAACTACAGTCTGAAATTTTAATGCAGTTTTTAAACAGCAGTACAAGCTTGCAAGGTACAGTGGCTGAAAGTCTTTTTCAGGGAACTGCATGACTTTTTATATATTTTGTTTTGATGCAGACTTGTCAGATAAAATAGAGAAAACATTGAAAACACCAAATTTTCCTTCACCTAGCAGCATTTAAAACACAACAAAATTGATGCCATTAATATAAAAAGCCAGAATAGATCCTTTTATTGTAGAAATCTTTTTGTAATGCTGATTGTTTGATCTAAATCCTTTCTCAAATAATGTAATGGTTCATGTTAAAAGTTAAGAACTATTGAATCTTTGATGTGAAGATGCAACCAAAAGTTTATCAAAGTCAATCAACCTTATGACAGGCAAATATAATACATGCCATTTGACTGGCTAAAATTTGTGACCAATTGATCTGGCAAATACCAGTCACTCCATTAATTAGTGGTTTAGCAAAATTTTAGTCTGTCAGTCAAGAAATTACTCACTTTGATTAGTTTTGGGCTGCATTACCATCTTGTCTCTTAATATTACCCATCATTAGACTGTACAAAATGAATCTCTTATAGGTGTTAGCTTATCATGCAGGGATTATGAGGGACCCAGAAAGAGGATAAAGGGCCTAGTGGGAATGAAGTGCATGTTTACCTAATAAATTCTTTCCTTACAAAATGAAATAAAAATAACAGCATCATCATCATCATCATCGTAGCTTGTCATTAGCTTTATAAGTAGAGTAATTGATTTTACTCAACTGATTTGGAATTTCTTATATAAGCTTTTGTTTCTTAAACATCTGTTAAATTATTAATCATTGCTTGACATTAGTTTTTGTCAGCAATGATGCTATCTTCTATTCTTTTGCCATGCCAACTCCCTTGTAAGAAGGAATGATTGCAATTCCAGTATGCAGGCAAGTGTTATTATTTTCAGGGACCCTTGCTATAATATCAAAGACCTGGATGATTTATGGTTAATCAGTTAGTGGAGGTGGCAGTTAAAGATTACCAGATGAGAGATGTGTCCGGGTTTGTTTATGTTTTTGTCTTTAAATTCAAAAATGTATTGGTATTGAAGATATATTTTCTATATTTACACTTTGTGTGCATGTGTGTATTTATGTGTGCATACGCCGAGCAATATCTTTTTATTCACCTGCTATAACTTGGAGTGTTATATGCTGTGATGTTATTAATCCAGTTTACCAGTTTAATTTCTGCACAATAGCTCAGGCTCTCTACCATCTACAGTGATCAAACTCCTTGGAAGACTTATGCTTGGTCTAAGAAAGACCTAATCAATTTCAGGTTCTAAAGTGGCTGAAAGAAGAAAACTAATTTCTACCCAGTAAATTGGTTCACTGCCATCTACATTTACTTAATTTGTGGCTGGTGTGAACTTGGGCAAAGAATAAAATTCCTATCAATTTTGGGGTCCAAAGGTTTAGGTCACTGTGACTGAAAGATAAAGAATGGTTTCAATTTCAGAGTCAAAATATCCAAGGTCAAGGGTATTTACTGAAAGATGGCATATGGTTTTAGCAGAAAAACACAGTTCTACATTACATACCAGGACCAAACCTTGTGGTTGGCTGCTCTTGTGATAAGGAAGAAGCTTTTATTTTGGGGACTCAGATGTCAAAGTCACAGTGACTGGAAGAAGACAAAAGATTTTTGCACAAGATTTACAGTTGTTGACATAGAAGATTATTAAATATCTGGTGTGTGTATAATGTTTCTTGTTCATTATCCAAACAAGATTGCTGGATTCTTGATTTAGTTTTAGGCATATACTTAAATTCTGTCATTTTTATGACATCTCAGAATTTTAAAAAAAAATTAATGTTTTTGCATTTTTTTTTATTGAGACTTATTGGTCAAAATAATTTTACTGTGATTACATGCCCTAGTTATGAATCTATGCTCTTAAAATAAGTAACAGAAAAGAGTGAAAAGCAACAAGCTTTGTAAAATTCAATAAGTAATTTATTTCCTTAGAATACAAAGTGAAAACAAGAAAAAAAGAACTTACATTAAATTAAATCCAAAAATAATCCAAGAAATACAGACATAAGTTCATGTAATTTAAAGGCCTGAATAAAATTCAGTAGAAGTCCAGAATAAATCCAAACACTGAAGACGATGATGTGTCTGTGGTAGCTGATAAAGTGTTAATATGTCAGCAGTCTTTTGTTGAATCACAGTAATGTAATTACAGGTTTGAATTCACTATAAATTCCAGTGAATGTCTCCATCCAAGATTTTTATCAGAGTACTTTTGTATTTTCCAGAGAAAATAATCACTTGAATTCAGTAATTTGAAGATATAAAATTACAAGCCCAGAAATGGACACAACATATAATATAACTTTGAAGTGCTAGATCTTAAAGCATGCCTGAAAAATCCTCTCAGTTACAAGATTATATAGTTCTCTACTTGACCTCAGGTTACAATTAGCATTTTCTAAAAAAAAGCTGTTACATGTACCTAATGGAAAATAACCTTCTAGAACTATCCTGATGTTTACAAAATAAAAACCAGAACCTGGACTATGTAAAATACACTAAGGAAATTTCAAAACCTGGACCTTTACCCAAATAAACATATTTACTTCTATTGATAATAATTCTGATTTTAAACCCATACACATAGAGAATAATTTAGCTATGTATTAGTTGTTCACAGAATAAAGTCAATTCAGGTCAAGCAGAAATGAACTCAATTTTGGACAAGGTCAAGTCCAACATACAATGTTACATTACAATAGCATGTAGTGAAATAAAATGTTTTTTTGAAAACCTAACTAACAAACAGTGTAAATTAAATATACATAACACCCTAAATAAATGGCCTGTTTAATTGTATTTGCCATTTTAATGAATTTTTGCAAGTTTTAAAAATATAATTTTCTGTAAATAGTGAACTTTTCCTTTTGGTACTGCAAAGGGGCAAATGCAAGTTACATAAATATAGTGTCACTCTTATTTTTTCAAACAGGATAATGGAGGAAATGAGAATAGCGGAAGAAATCCTTTTATACTGCCAGAGTATGCATGTCAAAGAGCTACTTGCCTGAAGCACTTCAACCATAAATTTACTGTAAGAAATAATAATATTATGATGAAATTTAGTTAATCATTCAAGTTATATTAAGATGCAATTATCAGAATGTAGCATACACTAATGTATTCCTTGTGAACATCCACAGATAAGTTTTACTGGTAAGATCTATTGATACTTGCCAATAAAAATAAAATATGTAGGAGAAGGCTGAATTTGGGTTTGGGTGAATTTGGGTGCAATTTCTGTTTCTAGTAAGTAAATACAAAATTTTTTCCAGCCTTTCTGTATAATTCTGTATTGTCTGGAAAGTTCTGAAGATTTCCAAGTGAAAACCTATTACAAGTAATTTGCCACTTTCAAGCCATTTTCCATGCCAGATTTAGATTTGGGGAAATACGTAAAACACATTGCACCAGTTTATTTTTAGTTCAGTTGGTCAAAAGTCATATGAGTGTATGGTTTGACTGCATCCATCTTGCATTGTCGGTCATCTGTCCATCAGCACTTACTTGAGAACACTCTAAAGGCTTCATGTTTGAACAGTTTTTGATAAAATTTGGTGTATAAGCTTCTATCATTGAGATCTTGATCTTGGATAGTTTAATTGCCATCTTACATCATTAAGATTTTGGATGAGTTCAGTTTACAGCTTCTATCATTGAGATCTTGGATGAGTTCAATTGATAGTTTACATCACTGAGATCTTGGATGAGTTCAATTGATAGCTTATATCATTGAGATCTTGGATGAGTTCAATTGATAGCTTACAACATTGAGATCTTGGATGAGTTCAATTGATAGCTTATATCATTGAGATCTTGTATGAGTTCAATTGATAGCTTATATCATTGAGATCTTGGATGAGTTCAATTGATAGCTTATATCATTGAGATCTTGGATGAGTTCAATTAATAGCTTATATCATTGAGATCTTGGATGAGTTCAATTGACGTCTTACATCATTGAGATCTTGAATGTGTTCATTTGAGAGCTTATATCCTGGAGATCTTGGATGAGTCATATTGACACCTTATATGATTGAGATGATGGATGAGTTCATTTGACATCTTGCATCATTGAGATCTTGGATGAGTTCATTTGACAGCTTATATCATGGAGATCTGGCATGAGTATGGTAGGGTTATGATCAGTTTCTGAGTTTGACTTTGAAGGCAGAAAGAAACCCAGTGGCTAATGGTAGTTGTATTAATCAGTTGGTCTTTTCATTTGCAAAATTGTGTATATGGTTATAGACAGGAATTTGAATGATTTTAAAGTTATGCCTCAGGGAATAGAAACAAACCCCTGAGCATGACCAAGGGCAATTTAGGTTTAAAGAAAAGTTAAGCCAAAAAAATAAGCTTTTTTAAGAGAAGATAATATTGCAACATAAAGGGTTCATGAAACTAAAAACTATTCAGTTGACTGATGGGTGCCAAATTTTTAGATATATTAGAAAACATTGTTTTAAAAGACAATATGAATGTGACATGCTGTATTCACATAAATATTGGTCATTGTATATATGAATGTGACTATATATATATATATATATATATATATATATATATATATATATATATATATATATATATATATATATATATATATATATTGTTAGACAATTATTACACGCATATGCATACATACATACATAATTGCATAGTCAAAATGACATGTATGAAAAGTAACTAAAGATGTATTTCCTTGTTTACTTTTGGAATAATACAATGAGAGATTTCTGTCCAATAAATCTACTTATGATCTACTAATTTTAAAATACATCATAACACCAAGTACTTTTTGTCTTCAGAGAGCACTTGAGATCCTGCAGAAGCATGCAGAGTTGCGAGATAACGAGCACGACTCATCCAGAGCTTTGGCATTCCGTAGAGCATCTTGTGTTCTAAAAAGCCTTCCCTTCCCACTGACTAGTATGTCACAACTGAAAAACCTCACAAATATTGGAGACCACTGCAAGAGAGTAATACAGGTGAATACTATTACCCATTTCTGGGCTAAAATGCCTATGACACTTGGTCCTTTACTGTGTAATGATGCTTGTTGATCGATGAAACCCAGTTAAGATATTTGTACATCCATTTCAGCTGACAAAAGGAATCAGAAAATTAACATGAAGTAAATCTTTACTTTAATAGCAGAATTAAAATAATTATACAGTTCAGTCCACACTAACAGCATGTCCACCATTTTATATGTGCTCGGTATCCTACTGTAGCAATGCCAAGTTGTTTGCAAATTTTGATAATATAAACCAACTCTTGCTCTTCTTTGAACCAGTTCCATGCTCAAAGACAATTTTTTTCAGATGCCTGTCCAGGGCGCAAGTGGTTTAAAAGAAAAAATAACTTGCCCTGACTTAGATTTCTCTTGAATTAAATGGGCATCTTGTGTTACTATTATTTTGAACAACATTAAATTTGTTATCTTTAAATAACAGAGTGACTTTAAAAATGCTTTAAATTTGCTCATTTTCTGTGTTTATTTTAGAAGAAAAAATGTCAGTGACCTTGTCTGCTAAAATTTGTATTTTATTTGTTTCATTAAAAGCATCTTTTATCCAGATCCTGATGTAAACCAATACTCAGTTCCAAAATAATTTGTACTTTACAGTATTTTCAAGCAACAGTTGTCTTTGTTCATTCCGATGTTTATTCCCTTTCCCGTAAAGATGTATCTATTGTTGTTTTTTGCTTAATTGCAAATGATCATTAATATCTTAAAAAATATTAGGAAAATGTTTCACATGAGAATATTTGTAAATTCCTGATGTGATAGTTTGAAGTTGTTACTTGATGGAGTACATAATAAATTGAGACATTTTATACACATCTTAACCAAACAGATGTTGCTGCTGATACTGCTTTTATTCATGATGTAGTTATAATAGATTTATGTTAATTATTATCTAGATAATAAAATCAATCAGTTAAATATCTAATTTTGCCATCCTGTTAACATGAGTTACAAGTTATTGACAGCAATGCTCTGACAAGCAATATTTGGCAACAAAAACTGACAGTTATCTTCCAGCTGTTATTTTATAGAAGATGGGATACTAGACCATTGATCCATAACTAATTTGATGTGAAAATGAAGCATTTAAAATTTGGGGTATTTGTCCCACAGGATTGGCTGAAGAGTATAGTTTTAGTCTTAAACAGTTTCTCTGTATGCTTTGTATAATGTTAATTTGAAGTGTGTTATGATTTGAACAGTTTCTCTCTATGCTTTGTATAATGTTCATTTGAAGTGTATTCTGATTTTAAACAGTTTCTCTGTATCCTTTGTATAATGTTAATTTGAAGTGTGTTATGATTTAAACAGTTTCTCTTTATGCATTGTATAATGTTAATTTGAAGAATGGTATGATTTAAACAATTTCTCACCGCTCCGGTGGCCCCGTGGTTAAAGCGTCTGTCTCGGATGCAGGCAGTCGTGGGTTCGATCCCTGGCCGAGTTATACCGAAGACTTATAAAAATGGTACTAACAGCTGCCTCGCTGGGTGCTCATCATTAAGAGGTTAGTGTTAGGACTGGTCGGCCTGGTGTCAGGATAATATGACTGGGTGGGACATCATGCTACATGTCTGTGACATGATGCCCCAGTGCTAGACATCACTATAAACTGCCACACTGCAGACATTGTAGTGATATACCTGAAAAAATTGTTAAAGCTACATTTAAAAAATCCAAACCACAAATCTCAGTTTCTCAGTATGCATTGTATAATGTTTATTTGAAGCGTGTTCTGATTTAAACATTTTCTCAGTATGCATTGTATAATGTTCATTTGAAGTGTGTTATTACTTAAACAGTTTCTCTCTATCCTTTGTGTAATGTTTATTTGAAGTGTGTTGTGATTTAAACAGTTTGTATGCATTGTATAGTGTTCATTTGAAGCGTGTTGTGATTTAAACAGTCTCTTTGTATCCTTTGTATAATGTTAATTTGAAGTGTGTTATGATTTAAACAGTTTCTCTCTGTCCTTTGTGTAATGTTCATTTGAAGTGTGCTCTGATTTAAATAGTTTCTCTGTATCCTTTGTATAATGTTCATTTGAAGTGTGCTCTGATTTAAATAGTTTCTCTGCAAAAATCTTCAGATGTTGCTCAGTCAAGTTTGAAAACAGGAATGATGTCAGAGAGCCATGTTTTTTTTTCATTGAAAACAATAATTTCAAGTTTAGTAATTGGTTCCTGTCACAGTACAGTGGGTGCATCGTAATCAAAGAAAATACCCACACCATATATCAGTAGAATCTGCAGCTGCCAACTCTTTCACCTCATTGTATGAAAAATGCTGTGAAATTGCCTCTGTTACTTTAGGGTGAAAAACAACATTGCTTTGGACACTATTTTTAGCTGCTTAACTGTGTTGCAAATACATAGGCACTTCCAAGTATATAAATAGTGATGCATTCCTCAATAAGCATGAGCAAGGGACGGTTCATTATTATTCTTAAAGGACAAATTCAACACTATATATTATTAACCAATGAAATAAAGAGAGCAGAAGGGGTGTTGATCCCCAATCCTAAGTCATGTGCTTTGCTTTGTAGGTGAAGTTTATAGCTTTTGATACAAGCAGATGGTCAACATAACACAATGAACTTGCAGATGAAGCCTCAATAGGTGCCGAATATTAATATTTGACCAGTGTCTTTCAAGAGTCCGGAATGAAAATGCATTTTTCAGCAACATGCTCAGTGTTTAGCAAGACAACTTACATAACACATATTTTTTACAAACCTGATGGGTAACTCATTTAGAATATGGGAGGGGCCTGATCTATTTTAAGAGGGGCTTTGGCATCTGGCTATCCAGTTTCTGGAGCACTGCAGTTCTGTTAATTAGTATCAAGGTTTCACTAATGTAGAATTAGTTGGGAGCAAACTTTGAACCTCCAAACGAGGCTGTGTTCTGAAAATAGCATCCTGATATGTGTTCATTGTGGTCCTTTGGCACAAGCAGATTTATATTGTTGCAGTTGGTTACATATAAATGGATATTTACTGAGGGCTGCTCCATTAAAACATACATGGGACCCAGGGAAAGCACTTTTAGTGGGGTATTTACCCATAGATGCAGTTCAGAATTTTTACCATTTTAATAGGAACTCTGTGAAATCAAAGTACCCTGGCATATATGTTTTAAAAACTGCCTTGACTGAGTATCAGGTATGTTTAAACGGAACAGACCTGACTGTAAGTTGAATGGAATAATTTTGTCCTTGCCACTTATGCTGTTTATTTACATGTACATACTTATTCCATGAAAAATTCATCTGGTCAATTAAGGGCTAAGCCATTTAAATCTTCATGTGACAGGGGAGAAAACACTTTTATTGTTGTTTTGTTTCTGTCTGCTGGAATTAGGGTATGAACCTTTTCCCCCTTAGTTTCTGTATGATTTAAATTCTTTTCTGTTGGTGGTACTGTTAAGAATATGTAATTAAATTGCTTGTGTGTTAGTTTTAAATTCTTTTTTTTATTTTAATTTTGTTTTATTACATTTTATTGTAATGATTATTTTCACAGGATTTGACTATTTTCGAAAAATCACTTCTCTGTTTTGACCTTGTTTGAAAATTAAAGGTGTTACATTATCAGTATTTTTAGCTCACCTTGGTTGAGACATTTTGTAAACACTAAGCGAAAATGATTGGTCATTACCAAGGTCATGTTCAACCCACATGTTAGTCTGTTGCAAACAGTTTCATTTTTAAATTCATTTCCAGTGTGGGAATCTGATTCTTAAATAGGGCTATTCTTGCTTACGTGATAATCGGCATTTTTTTTTTTCTGCACTGTTCAAATTAGTGATCACATAGCCCGTCACGTGAGCCACCATGCGATCTAAAATCGCGGCTTAAAACAGATGCTCTCTAGTAGATTTATCAGTCATATTTTAAACCTTGAGGGCTCAAGAGGTTTTTATTGTTGTTGCCAGTTTGTTCTGAAGTTCATCTATTTTTGGGGATTTAATAATTCATATTCTCTAGAAAACAAAAAACAAGTGCTTTTCTTTATGAAAATTCTGGAACAAAGACATTCAGTGGAAATTTACTCTGGAATTCTAAACAGAACATTATAAATTGTGTTTCAATGAGGAACTGTTGCCATCAGTACAATGACCTCATCTGATGCCATCGCCTTCCATATTGGAACTTCATGGAGATTCGAACCTGGATTCAATTAGAACTGTTTAATGATAGGACTTATATTTTTGAATTCTAGGATTAAATTTTGGATTATTTTCACAAACCGTAAGTCCTATTTCATATTTTTATCTTGTTTTCTAGGGAAATAAATTATTTTGTTAAAATTTACAAAGCTTGTTGACTTCACTCTTTTCTTTTGTTACTTTTGTACAAGCCTACATGTAACAGAAGAAAATTGGGGTTCTTGTCTTGGGATATATTAATTTTGGCTAAATATTTCAGAAAATTATTTTTTGAAATTTAAATTCCCCTAGTTTTTAAATCCCAAGTACTATTTTACATTTTGTTTGAAATCTTTAGTGAAAACAACAGACTTTTTTCACAATGTCATCAAAAGTGGAGACTTTTCTTTCTAGTCCTAATCAGGAGCAGTTGGATAGTTTGAAAAGAGATGAGTTGCTTGAACTTGCCAGAAAATACGATCTTTCTGAAGCAAAATCTTCCTTAACGAAACAAGAAATTAAAAACATTGATTCAGTATTTGGTAGGAAAGAATGTTTTCGATAAAAGCGTTTTGGCTTCGGTCAGTAAGTCTGTATCAGACTCTGACACAAAAGTAAAGGAATTAAAAATGAAGTGCAAGATGGAATTGGAGTTAAGGAAGCTTGAGCTTCAGAAAGAGGAAAGAGAGAAACAGTTGCAGTTGCAATTAGAAGAGAAGCAGTTGCAATTGCAATTTGAGAAAGAGGAGAGAGAGAGAGAGAGAGAGAGGAAAGAGAAAATGATAAACGGATGAAATTGCAGTTTGAAGAGGAGAGAGAGGGAGAGGAGAGGGAGAAAGAAAAACAAATGCAATTGGAGTTTCACAAAGAACAAATGCACATACAGATGCAAAAAGAGAAGGATGAAAAGGAATTTCAAATTAAAATGAAAGAAATGGAGCTGGTGAGTGAAAAGCATGATCTCACTTTACATACAAATTCAAGTTTTGACATCACAAGAAATATCAGGTTAGTGCCCCCATTTAGAGAAAAAAGAAGTAGACAAATATTTTCCTCATTTTGAAAAAGTTGCGGAAAATTTGAAATGGCCAAGGGAGCATTGGACTCAGTTACTACAATGTGTACTAATTGGTAAAGCTAGTGATATTTACCATTCCCTGTCAGTTCATCAAAGTGCTCACTATGATTTGGTTAAGGACTGTATCTTAAAGGGTTATGTGTTAATCCCTGAGGCTTATCGGCAAAAATTTAGGAACTACACCACTCCCTCGATAACTCGCGCACAATGGGGTCCACAAACATATACCGCGCTATAAGCAAGGGCGCGAGTTACCGAGGGACCTCCAAAAATTGAAAAAAATCGCTTGGACATCAAGAAAACAGCAGGGGGGGGTCAGTGTTAGGGAACTTCGCTGTTTAGTGACTGAATCCTCATTTTACATTCACGTCGATAAAAACTTTTAATAATGCACTTTTTCTAATGAAGTTGTTAGTTATTCTGTTTAAATAACATTTATTTTCAAAATGTCCAACATGTG
The DNA here is from genome assembly GCA_016617855.1 of Megalonaias nervosa. Taxonomy (NCBI): domain Eukaryota; kingdom Metazoa; phylum Mollusca; class Bivalvia; order Unionida; family Unionidae; genus Megalonaias; species Megalonaias nervosa. Next base: position 30,478 of record JAECUM010008441.1, on the reverse strand, counting down.
AAAGATCGTTCCAACTGGTTTCAACAACCATTACGTTTACACGAAAACATGTGTGTATTACGTCACTGCTTTTTGTTTTCTTGATGAGTCTGGTTCCCGGAGTGGTATGGCATTGCATCGTGCCAAATTGGGAGTGAAAAGAGCGGGGAACTAGACTAACTGTTGATACACCACCAAACAAGATTCCTTTCGTTCAAAAAGCAAGCGAAATTTTCGTGAGACAATCGTCTACGTCGAATCTCCATTTTTGTGCTGTTCGGTTAGTACAGTATTGATATCGTGATTTCATTGGAGTAATATTGAAACTTTTTATCATTCTTGAGGATATCTCAAAGTGCCAGTTCAAGAATTCTCTGAAACTCACTTGCCCACAATGGTCCGTATCTGTGAAACCAAGCTCTTTATTTTACGAAGTACAGTATTCTTTTCGCTTGGTTGCCGTGCTATCTTTGATCACAGCTACTAATGAGTCGGTTAATTTAAGGTAGTTTATGTTACATACACAATAACATTTATAACAGTGTTCAATTGATCAAATGAAGTGAGTTCACCTGACACGACCAGGGCAGCTAGATTTTAAGTTTGTAGGATTTTCATGCCTTTTAACTTTTCTTTTATTTCACCTCCATTATTTGATTCAAAAGATATAATTAACGTGATAATACAAAGGAGGCCAGCTTTTAATTCAGTGCAACAATGCAACAAATACTTCTGCAAGTCAGTTATCAAAACACGGTTGGCACCTAAATAGGTTCTCAGAGAAATGCTCGCAGACATAGCTGTTACGGTAGATTGACACATTTTACATTTAATTACAAGAGGACACATTGCATTTATGGTGATTACACTTAAAAGGAACTAGAAGATAGAACTAGAACACAAATTTCAATTGATAAAAATTTTTTTAATTTGTATTTATTTATTAAAGTACTGCCTCCACTCGGCGTAAGTGACATTTTCATTTATCGAAATTTCCTTACATATCGTTAATTTCGGTGTGCTAGGAATGTCACTTGCAAAGAAGATGTAAAAAAATTGTATGACTTATTTTTAAATTTGGTATTTCATAATGTTGATTAAAATTTCCAGGTCCTATCTACCGTTTTCGACGATAAAACGAGCGATAGATCAAAGTTTTTGTAGCTAATTTTGATCACGATTTCCATAAAGTAGGGATCTATTTTTGGGGTAATTTCTGGTTTTAAAAAATGGGATCCATGCCTGACCCCGCGTTATAAACGGGTTCGCGAGTTATCAGGGTGCAAGTTATCGAGGGAATGGTGTATAAAAAAGAAGCTGGACAAACTTATGTCGAATTTGCAAGAGAAAAAGAGCATTTATTTGAGAGATGGTTCTTATCCAAGAAAGTTGAACATGATTATGAAAGTCTCAAATAACTTGTATTACTTGAAGAGTTCAAAAACTGTGTCCATTGTGACATTAAGACTCATCTTGAAGAGCATACGATCGAAACCTTGGAAAATGATGCTCGTCCTGCTGATGAGTATTCTTTAGCCCATAAAGTTCCTGTTGTAAGCAAATCTTTCACTCAACAGTCTACTGGTAGAAAGGTATTTCAGCCCAATATGACTCCTTCTAAAACTCAGACTGGCACAACTTCTAAAAATCAAGCTTCTGATAAACTTGATCCAAAATCCTTGTCTATTCCTACGTGTACCTATTGTAAGAAAAAAGGACACGTCATTTCTGATTGCTTCAAATTGAAATATAGGCATCAGAATCAAGATAGACCTATACCAAATGCTCTTATTTCTAAGAGGTCAAGGTCACGGTCATGTATTGAAAGCAATACATTTGTTGGGTCTCAAAAACCCAGTCTGATTTTATTATGGAGAATTATGAATCATTCATGTCGAAGGGTTCTATATCACTCTTGGGTGATTCGGCCAATCCTATCCCTATTAAAATTTTAAGGGATACATGAGCTTCTCAGAGTCTTTTATTATCAGGTACTTTGCCTTTTTCTGAGAAGTCCCAGTTCTAATGAGAGTGTTCTCATTCAGGGAGTAGAGTGCGGCTTTGTTAATGTTCCTCTCCATTCTGTAAATCTGTCATCAGACTTAGTTTCAGGACCTGTGACAGTCAGTATATGTCTTCTTTACCCGTTGAGGGCATTCATTTGTTACTAGGCAATGACCTAGCTGGAGACAAGGTTGTGGTTAATCCACTTGTAACTGACAAGCCTTCTTTGGATCAGAAAGTTGATCCTATTGATAAAGAAGACCCTGATTTATACCCAGCTTGTGCAGTTACTAGAGCTATGGCAAAGAAAGCTCTTGAGAATGATTTTGATAAGGAAAGTATTCCTTTAGCTGACACATGTATTGGTCAGGCTTTTGATGAGGTCACTTTTACTCCTAATTTGGATCAATCCAAAGGTATTGATCACAGTGATCCTCTTTTAACTACTCATTTTCTTTTATCTAATCAGGGTGATAAACGACAATCACTTGTCGTCGAACAGGAAAAAGATCCTGAGATCTCCTGTTTGTTTTAGAGGGCCATTAGTGAAACTGAAGCCACTGAAGTACCTGTCTGTTATTTCATTAAAAATGGAATTCTTATGAGAAAATGGAGACCTACTGAGGTACCTGCTGGTGACGAGTGGTCAGTGAACTATCAAATTGTAGTTCCAAAATCTTACAGACAGGAAATATTTAGTTTGGCCCATGAAACTCCTCTCGCTGGTCATTTAGGGATTAATAAAACTTATCACAAGATCTTGACTAACTTTTATTGGCCAAAAATCAAAAGTGATGTTTGTAAATTTTGTAGATCTTGTCATACTTGTCAAATGGTAGGAAAACCCAATCAGAAGATACCTAAGGCTCATTTGCAACCTATTCCTGCATTTGACGAACCATTTAGCAGAATTATGGTAGACTGTGTTGGTTCCTTACCTAAGACCAAGTCAAGCAACCGATATTTGTTGACCATTATGTGTACGTCAACAAGATTCCCAGAGGCAATTCCTTTGAGGAATATTAAAACCAAAACCATAGTAAAAGCTTTGATAAAGTTTTTTTACTCAATTTGGCCTTCCCAAATCTGTCCAGTCGGATCAAGGGTCAAATTTTATGTCTGGAATTTTCCAGCAAGCTATGCACGAATTAGGCATTCAACAATTTAAATTTTCTGCTTACCACCCTGAGAGCCAAGGGGCTTTAGAAAGATTTCATCAGACTTTGAAGAATATGATTCGGTCATATTGCATTGATGTGAGTAAAGATTGGGATGAAGGCATTTATTTACTTTTGTTTGCTGTTAGGAAGTCCATTCAAGAATCTTTAATATTGAGTCCCTTTGAACTTGTTTTCGGACATACTGTGCGTGGACCATTGAAATTGTTGAAAGAGAAACTTCTTTCTGATGAAGATACTGAGCTCAATCTTCTTGATTATGTTTCTGATTTTAAGTACAAGTTGTCAAAGGCTTGTGAGGTTGCAAGAGCAAATCTGCATTCTTCTCAGTCCAGAATGAAATCAAGATATAATAAAAACTCAAGGGATAGGAGTTTTCAGCCTGGTGATAGAGTTCTAGCTCTCTTGCCTATTCCACAAACCCCCTTCAGGCCAAGTATTATAGTCCATACACGGTTGAAAAGAAAGCAAATGATTTAAATTACGTCATAAATACTCCTGGGAGGTGAAAACAAAAACAACTTTGCCACATTAACATGTTAAAGGAGTATATTAAGAGAGATAGCCAAGTAAATCATGCAATTAATTTAGTTGTACCAGTCCCACAAACTGAGGATTTAAGTGAAGGAATACAATCAGACTCTATTGATTTTGGAGTGACAAATCTTCGGAATTCAGAAATTATGAAAAATCTGGACCAGAAACTTTTACATTTGCAACAACAAGAAAGGAATGCACTTAAACAGTTATTATTTGAATATGAGCACTTGTTTCCAGATATTCCTATGAGGACAAACAAAATTTTTCATGACGTTGAAATTGTAGATTCAAAACCTGTGAAACAACACCCATACAGAATGAACCCTCTCAAATAGAAATACTTGAAAAAGGAAATTCAGTATTTACTGGAGAACGATTTCATAGAGCCTAGCAAAAGTGATTGGAGTTCACCATGTGTACTTGTTCCGACACCAGATAAAACTTTCCATATGTGCACTGATTATAGGAAGGTGAACAGTGTGACAAAAACAGATTCATTTCCATTACCAAGAATCGATGACTGTATTGACAAAAATTGGAAATGCCAAGTATGTCACCAAATTTGACCTTCTGAAAGGATTTTGGCAAATTCCATTAATGGAAAGGGCAAAAGAAATTTCGGCATTTGTGACTCCAGATGGACTCTATCAATATAAAGTAATGCCTTTCGGGATGAAGGGTTCCCCAAGTACTTTTCAATGTTTGATGAATGTGATTACCTCTGGTCTAGATAATTGTGATGCATACATTGATGATGTCATCATCTACAACGACACCTGGAAAGAACATCAAGCCACGATTCAGAAATTCTTTGAAAGACTCACTGATGCAAATTTGACAATCAATTTATCTAAAAGTGAGTTTTGCCGGGCTTGTGTAACTTTTCTAGGACATATTGTGGGACATGGTCAAGTAAAACCTATAGATGCTAAGGTCAAGGCTATCTCTGAATTCCCTGTGCCTGTCAGTAAAAATTAACTGATGTGATTTTTGGGTATGGCTGGATACTATTGGAAATTTTGTTCCAATTTTTCTAATATTGCTGAACCCTTGACAAACTTGTTAAGTAAGAAAAACAAGTTTCTTTGGACTGAAAAATGTCAGGAGGCTTTTGATAGGTTAAAAGCCATACTCAAAAGTGTGCCGGTTCTTACAGCTCCAAATTTCAGTCAATCTTTTTAACTATCTGTTGATGGAAGTGATGTTGGGGTTGGAGCAGTATTGATTCAAGAAGATAGAAATGGTGTTGATCACCCAGTGTGCTATTTCTCTAAGAAATTAAATAAGCACCAAAGGAATTACTCAACAATCGAGAAGGAATGTTTGGCTTTAATATTGGCATTACAGCATTTTGAAGTTTACATTAGTTCAGCTCCTTCTCCGGTTGTTGTGTTTAGTGATCACAACCCCCTTACTTTCATCGACAAGATGAAAAATAAAAATCAAGATTATTAAGGTGGAGTTTGTTTTTACAAGAATATAATCTTGATATCAGGCACATCAAAGGTAAAGACAATTTGATTGCAGATGCACTTTCCTGTATATAGAAATATTATTTCATGTACACTTTGTATAATTCATAAGAGTTTTCTTATGTAATTTTATTTTACCTCATGTATAATTTACATATGGTGAAAAGAAAGCTTTATTATATAAATCTTTCTTTTTCTTTAGGGGGGGGGGAAGTGTTACGAATATGTAATTAAATTGCTTGTGTGTTTTAAAATTTTTTTTTATTTTAATTTTGTTTTATTATATTTTATTGTAATGATAATTTTCACAGGATTTGACTATTTTCGAAAAATCACTTCTCTGTTTTGACCTGATTTGAACGTAAAAGGTATTACATTATCACTATTTTTAGCTCACCTTGGTTGAGACGTTTTGTAAACACTAAGCGAAAATGATTGGTCATTACCAAGGTCATGTTCAACCCACGTGTTAGTCTGTTGTAAACAGTTTCATTTTTAAATTCATTTCCAGTGTGGGAATCTGATTCTTAAATAGGGCTATTCTTGCTTACGTGATAATTGGCATTTTTTTTTTACTGCGCTGTTCAAATTAGTGATCATATAGCCCGTCACATGAGCCACCATGTGATCTGAAATCGTGGGTTAAAACAGATGCTCTCTAGTAGATTTATCAGTCATATTTTAAACCTTGAGGGCTCAAGAGGTTTTTATTGTTGTTGCCAGTTCTAAGTTCATCTGTTTTTTGGGATTTAATAATTCATATTCTCTAGAAAACAAAACAAGTGCTTTTCTTTATGAAAATTCTGGAACAAAGACATTCAGTGGAAATTTATTCCGGAATTCTAAACAGAACATTATAAATTGTGTTTCAATGAGGAACTGTTGCCATCAGTACAATGACCTCATCTGATGCCATCGCCTTCCATATTGGAACTTCATGGAGATTCAAACCTGGATTCAGTTAGAACTGTTTAGTGATAGGACTTTATTTTTCAATTTTAGGTTTACTTTTTGGATTATATTCACAAACCGTACGTCCTATTTTATATTTTTATCTTGTTTTCTAGGGAAATAAATTATTTTGTTAAAATTTACAAAGCTTGTTGACTTCACTCTTTTCTTTTGTTACATTTGTACAAGCCTACACATAACAGTACCAATAAAAGAAGGTAATGTGCCCTCATTCAGGTAAATTGAAATGAAATGGCTCTAAGTGACTATATGATCAAAGTTTGAAATCTTTAGGCACTGAATAAGAGAGAAAGTTCATTTGGGCCTAGGAAGGTTAAAGGACAGAAAAATTATAATTCTACAATGAAGTATGAGGTAAAATTCAGTGTTTGCAAATGAAAATGCTTAATATAAGTTTGTTTTTTTATTTATAAGGATGATGAATGTTTATGGACAAGATTTTTGAACAGAAAAAAATGTCACTGATTGAGTAAAACACTGTAATTTCACTGACTTAGAGCAACATATTCAAGCTGCACAATATGTAACATGAGTGAACAAGAATTATGTCCATTATTTCTATTCAGTGTTCGTTACATTTGTAATATGTATTGGTTGGACAAGATGTTAATACAATTTAGATTTATTGTCATTCTTTCAGCATGTAAATTGTTGGCATTTGTATTTGTTTACAGTACGAAAGAGTCAGAGTTATGTTTATTTGCATAGATTTTGCTTACGATTGCAGGAAATTCTAGAGGATGGTGAATGCAGTGAAGTTAATGAACTCCAAGATGATTGGTTTCATAAAATGGTGGTATGTTTCATGTATTTCATATTATTGGGTTTGGGCTGTTACAGAAACATTGTTGGGAATGGAGGATACCATAATTTAAGTTTAGCGATAAAATACATGTCAGTTGCATATTTTGTTCAACCTGTTCTGGCAGGTAACATAAACATATTAATATCTCTCTTTCAGTGGCAACAGTAGAGGTGGTATGCTAATCATTAATGTATAGATCCAATGTTAAAGGTGTGCATCTGATACAGAAAGGATACACAATTGCATGGTTCATAGGATAGACAAGGTTTTTGTTACATAATCCTTAACTTTTAATACATCTGTCCCAAGTTACATGTATCATGATTTGGATGAAACTTTAGATGTATATCATGACTAGACAGTTTGGCATGCACCATGATTCAGTTTTTAGCTCATGACTAGACAGTTTGTCATGCACCATGATCTGGTCTTTAGCTCACTACTAGACCGTTTGGCATGCACAATGATCTGGTCTTTAGCTGATGAGTAGACAGTTAAGAATGCACAATTATATGGTCTTTAGCTCATGACTAAATAATTTGGCATGCACAATGATCTGGTCTTTAGCTAATGACTAGACAGTTTAGAATGCACACTTATATGGTCTTTAGCCCATGACTAGACAGTTTAGAATGCAGAATGATAAGTCTTCAGCTCATGACTAGATAGTTTGTCATGCACAATGATACAATCTTTAGTTTGCTACTAAACAGTTTGGCATGCACCATGATCTGGTCTTTTGCTCACTACTAAACAGTTTGGCATGCACAATGATACGGTCTTTAGCTCATGACTAGACATTTTAGCATGCACTATGATGTCATCATTAACTGATAACTAGGCAATTTGGCATGCACCATAATCTGGTCTTTAGCTCACGACTACACAGTTTGGCATGCACAATGATAAGTCATTAGCTCATGACTAGACAGTTTGCCATGCACAATGATCTGTTCTTTTAGCTCATGACTAGACAGTTTGGCGTGCACCATGACTTGACAGTTTGGCATGCACAGTGATATGGTCTTTAACTCATGACAAGACAGTTTGGCATGCATCATGATCTGGTCTTTAGCTGAATAGACAATTTGGCATGCACAATGATACAGTCTTTAACTCATGACTAGATAGTTTGGCATGCACAGTGATCCAGTCTTTAGCTCAAGACTAGACAGTTTGGCATGCACAATGACCTGGTCTTTAGCTCATGACTTGACAGTTTGGCATTCACCATGATGTGGTCTTTAGCTTATGACTAGACAGTTTGGCACGCACAATGACCTGGTCTTTAGCTCATGACTTGACAGTTTGGCATTCACCATGATGTGGTCTTTAGCTTATGACTAGACAGTTTGGCATGCACAATAATACAGTCTTTAGCTCATGACTAGACATTTTGGCATGGACCATGATCTGGTATTTAGCTTGTGACAGTTGAGTTCAGAATCTTAATGCAGCCTGCCAGTTGACATCACATAGTCAAGTGTGCCAATCTTACAGTTGAGTTTAACACCTTACCATGCCTAACACATCAATATCACATTGATACTTCCAAAAATATATTATTTAATTCTTGCTATATTACAATACTGTACATAAATAAATAAATTAGGTAAACAGTTTGACTTGTCTGTTAAGACAATTGACTGTTACCCTCAGATTCAGTCTGCCAGTACTTGTGAAGCCCAGAACATCTGACTTGAAACACAAGTGAAATTTTCCATTATTGAAATCTTGGGCAAGTCCTATACAATGTGAGAATAATGGAAATAGCAATGTTTTCTGATGGAACATCAACCATGTAGGATTTTTGCTGACCAATGTCAGAACTAGATTGGGAATGAACACAAACTGCAGTATTTAGAAAAAAAACAGGTGTCCCATTTCTTTTTATAATGGTCAATCAATAAATGTGGTTCCATCAAATGCAAAAATGTGGATTCTAAGAAAACAAGTCTTAAGTTTTTCCTTCAAATACATTCCCCATTTACATTAATTTTAGGAATACAAGTCCTACTACCTACTGAATCCAGCCCTCCCAAAAGATGAAAACATATCTTGTCTATACTATATAAACAAAGGGCAATAACTCTTGCTCATTACCTCTATTTGCCGCCACCAGGTGGCACAAGTTTTAAGCTTTTTGCTATAAACTGACAATACATTGTTCACATTGCCTCCCAAAATCAATTGGAAATTTGTGCAAATTTTATCCATTCATTGAAGATTTTGTTATTTTCAGATATATTAAGGAATATTCTAAAGGTGGTATACATTATTTTTTAAATTTTTTACCATAATTATGTGAATTGTTTTCACTTACATGGATTTAGTTTCTGTGATCTTGGACTTCGTGGTTTTAAAAGACAAAATTATAAATAGAACATGCTGTAGTTCATGTTTGCACACACTATTTGGTGTTGCAATAGTTTCTGGTGTTTGTTAACACAGTCAAATATTGATTTGTTCTTTCTTTTATGTACTTTGTCATTCCAAAATAAACATGATGACAAAATGTCTTAAATGCAAGAGGATTCTCATGTGTCTTATCTCGCCTGTACAAAGTGTATATTGTTGGCTACTTGCTGCATGTGTACCAGTTGGTCGGAGAATACACAGTCGACAGTACTGTGAAAAGCTGCCAAAAAAGGGACAGATGTGGAAATCAAAGACAGAAAATACTAATGTTCTCAGCATTCTTCTTTATACTGAATTTTTGGCCAGCCCGATGGAGGATGCCATTTGCCATTCCCCACCCCAAAGATATGACCTATTTTACCTAATGCTACAGTTAAATCTGGAAGAAACTGTAACTTTTCCTCAGCCATCTACATCATCACTGGAATTACAGGTGTGTCTCTTGCTACAGCAAGATGTTTGATCATTTTATGACCAGGTTGAGTAACAAATTACTCACCTTTGTCTCTCCAGGACTGGGTCCCAAGGCTTGGGCTTTCTACACCCTTTCTATCTGTTGGAAGGGTTTATGGACCTTGGCCTACCACCCAATGGCCTTAGTTCAAACATTATACACTAATTGAGGGGCTGGAAGTGCAAAATGTTTCAGATTGCTGTTATCCACTGGGACACATCCATGATCATTGATCTCTTTGATCTAGCAAGAGATCTACCCAGGAATATCCCAGCCAGGCTGAACCTTCTCAAACAGTATTGAACCCAAATGGTACATCCTTGCCTGGACCAACTTCTCTTTTATGCCTGGGTCTTGTCAGGAGAGCTCTATAGCATAAATAATTGAACCCTTTCTTCCCACACTTAAACCATGTCACCTCCAGGTTGTGCTGCTCACAAGTTAGGAGAGTGGGCTATCCTTTTCATATAGGGAAACCACACTTCTTTACTCAAAGGTTACCCGAGGTATAGGTAGGGTGCTTAACATCACCTCCTCCTATTACTTCTTCTAGGATTAATATGATGAGGGATTGTATTCAAAGTTGAAAATAAATTATGTTTCTCCTAGAATGCTTTCCTGATCACATTACTTTAATCCCTCTCATCTTGTTTGCGATGTTTTACTCAGCTTAAAACTGATGTTACCTCATGGTGGCAATGGGAGGTAATGGTTGAAGTATTGCCTTTTCCCTGTATTTTATATACAGGAATGATGAATTTTCATCTTCAGAGAGGCTGGATTTGGGAGTACATATATCCCTAATGTTGATGTGATCAGGTAAGTATTATGTGCCAGGCATAATTTACTGAAAAATGTGATTTTATGAAGGATATCTTTATTTCCTTCAGTGTGACTATTTGATGCACTTGAAAACTTGATTACTTTGAAGTGAAAAGTACCACATTTATATTTTATATACCTAAATAGCCTTCATGTTCTTGTTATTTTCTGTGCCCATCCACCACTCCTATCACCTTATCACACACCACATACACATATTCATCCACAAATGTTTGCCTTATGTGGCAGTTTAGTACATAATATAATTGATTGTTATTTTCTGTGCCCATCCACCACTCCTACCACCTTAACACCCACCACATACACATATTCATCCACAAATGTTTGCCTTATGTGGTAGTTTAGTACATAATATAATTGGCAGTTATGGATGCAAACTATTAGTATTTTGCCTACTGAAGTCATACCTTCTATTTCAAGGTCAAATTCATGGCAAGGGAAAAATATAACTCTTTTATCAACATTTGTCTTTGCTGCAAGCTAGGAAATGAAGATATTTTCATGAAATTTAACCATTATGCATATCATGATGAAGTAGTGTAGCATATACAAAGTTGGGTCCCTGACTCACAGGTCAGATCATCAAATGAGAAATGACACAAGATGGACACATTTCATGTGCTGTTTGCAGGTGCATATTTTACACTTGTTTGCATTGGTGTATATTGTTTAGTAGCAGTAGCTCATTAGTGTTTTGGACTAATTTCCCAAGAGTTCCAGGTTCAGTGCCTGCCCAGGCCATCTGCATCAGTACATCCATGAGGAAGGCACTTAATCTCATTTCCATGGCATGATATAGCCAATAATAATGTGTTAAAAGTGCTGTTACAACCAGCTAAAAAAAAAATTTTTTTTCAGTCAGAACAAGTAATAGACAAATTCTAAAAAAAAGGGCTCATTCATGCATAATATCATGTAGGTAGATATGTTTGTGTTTTTATATATTTTCAGATCTCTGTGTAGAGGTGCAAATATCATGTCTGATCAAATGTCAATCATTTATTTGCAATAAATAATTATTCCCCATATACAGTGGAACCTCATTAATCCAGACACCTTCATTCCTAGTGAATATGTCTGGATTAATGAGTTTTCCAGATAATTGAATCATGCACATTTTTATTTTACAATGTCATCATTTCATATACATGTACGTGTATTTGCTAGCTGTACATGTATATTCAATAAAGGTTATAAATTAATGAATACTTGTGTTTATGTCACTTTATTATAACATGCACTTGTACATAAATATAAGTTTAAACAATCATGGGCAAATCTCTTTTATGCTGGAAGTCATAGTTTACAACTGTTATAGCAGCTAATGAGCCAATTATTGATGTCACTGTTTATTCTGGAATGAAGTCCTATACTGTCCAAAGCTTAATGAATCAACTTTATTTTTACAGCCATCAGCAAACTATGATTGTTACAGAGAATTGGTAAACAACAAAGAGACTTATTGACACACATCATTTATTAACCATGTTATGACAGAAGTGTGGATGATTTGATGCCATTGTGTTTATTGAATTGTTAAAACCCCTGTCAGTGAGAAGCAAGAACAGATTGTTTTTTTACAGTTGCTGGTTACAATACAGTCATACTTCTTCAAGTTTTTCCACATACATGATTACGTGATCAATTTCTAACTTCAGTGTGTCTCTAAAATTTGACCATTCTAATCAGAGATTGATAAATTGACACACCTCCATATTTGCATAGTTGAATCTGTGTTATCAGACGGACTTTTGTCATATATGATTCTTTGAATTTTCTTTATATTTTACAGATTATTTCTGAATTATCGAGGCAGTTTTTTATAATGTTACACTTTGGTCCCCAATTTTGATTTTTGGACCCAGAATGTGAATTTTTGGATTAACAGGGCAAGTTGATGTTTATTAATTCCATTCCTGTTGAAATATGCCCATATAACAATCCATTTATTGGCTAGTATTTCATTTTTTTATTATGCGTAGGTTTAGATGGGGTTTTATTCTTTGACTAATGGCGGAACGTAAATCTAACCAAAACAATATTTTACAGGTATTTACAAGTGTATTTGGGATAGGGAGTGCAACTGCTAAGAAGTGGATAGAAAAAGGTTGGTCAACCATAGAGGAGGCACAAGAAGGGTACATTTCATCAGATTGGAGGGTCAGATGGGGTGTGTATTGTATTTATGCTACTTCCATGATATTAATTATCATATACTGTCAACTGATTCTCACTTATCTTGCATGAATGACACCATTCAGCAATTAAGGATAACAACTTGGTAGGAATGTTCTTTGTGATCCGCTTTACAAAAATTATATTCAGGGTGGCTTTCCTAGCAGTGATGTGACTTCTTTGCAACCAAAAGAGAAAACCTATTTTCAACTTCTTTTTTAGATTGTCTCAGCCAGTTCTGTTTAGACATGGTAGGAACATTTCTTAGTATATGCTCCACCAAACTTATGTCCTGGATGGCTCCTGTAGCAGTGTTGTGACTTTCTTATTAAACTGTTGTTCACTCAAACTGCTCAGACAGTTTTCATTAAACTTTCTAGGTAGGAATGTTTGATAGTGGCTTTCCAAACAGTGATGTACTTTCCTTAGCAACTAATTGACAAACCTTTTTTCAGCTTCCTTTCTTGAAGGGCATATCCAATTTTAAATAAATTTAGTTGGAGTGTTTCTTAGAACAAACTTTATCAAAATCACATTGGACTGACTCCCCCAGTATGGTATAGCTTCCATTGTAAACAAATGGAAAACCTATTTCTCCTTCAAATACGTTCCCCAATCACATTACATTAGGAATATTAGCCTCCTACCTCATGAATCTAGTAGGATGAAAAATGTCTTTTTCTGTCAATCACATATAGACAAAGGCAATAACTCCTGACGATTACCTAAACCATACCATTGTCAGGTGTTGCTAGTTTTTAGCTTCGTTTCTGTACTGATAACATCATAGTTTACCTCTGACATCCAAGCCATTTTTGTGTTCAAATTGAACCATCCAACATTTCTTTTAGATTCATTATGTGGTATAATCATTCTGCTGCAGGTTGTATATATTTTTTCACAAAATCTGCCAAATTTTGAGTGATTTTTTCACCTTTTTGGACTTTGTCTATTGAAGATCATATAACAACATGTCATCGTTAAACTGATGTTGTCATTTACAAGTTAGCATGACTATTTTCACTTAATCCGTTTGTAACGGAGATAGTATTAGAGAGTTTATAATATGTTGCGTTGATAATTTATGCATGGTTTTCTTATCTGATGTTGTTTTCAAAGAAATGTTAACTAAAGGCATAATGCATGAGTTCAAACTGTAAGGCATCTAACAGGACACTGTTTTCACTTTTCCGTTAGTAATGAGAGTGATTTAGTGAGTTGGTAATATACTGCATTACTAATTTATGCATTTTCTTTTCTTTTGTTCTTTCAGTGGGAATGTCATCTAAGTGCATAAAGTGCAAAAAGTTCAAAGCTAGGGAGGACAACTATGACTCCTGTGTTGTATGTACGAAATGTACATTGTTGATGCCATGCAGCATATGTAACACATTGTCAGAGAAAGTCAGGGCTTTAGTGGTCAGGAAGGCAGATAAAAAGAAGGAATGATGGACTAAGTTGAGGAAAGGAAAGTGTTGACATCCTCAGCATGTCAAGTCAGCCTCCATTGCAGGTCTTGTGAGGGAAGATTGTCGTTTGCAACCATCAGCTACAGTCTCATCAGCGGCAGGAGAGGAGGAGGCTATGGAAAGGGTACAACAGTCTGCCTTCAAAGATACATTGTCTGGCCCAGGAGACAATGATGCAACTCTTGACTCTTCTCTTTAGGACAATTTTTACTCCATTTTTCCTTGCTTACTTCCACACCTTTTTCCAAACTCATTAGGAGAGTATTCCCCCAATTTTAGGTAGCCAAGTGGGCATAAGTTCCCCAGCATGTCCAAGAATAGCCTTCAGGCTTGTAAGTCAGGGTACTTGGGGTTTGTACTGGATCCATTGGATCCAATTCACAATACCACCTCACCGTTACCAGTTGTCCAGCCATCCAGCCATCCCAGCATGGGGAACTTTTCACTGAAATGGCCCAGCCTAGGATGTGCAGGGATCTTATTGACAGATCTGTCCATTGAGCCACACCATTGGCAAATTACCATTACTTTGCAGGAGATTTCAGTGAGAAATATCTCTGTTCATCCAGGCCTTTGGAGTGGCCAGTACTGGTGATAGCCAGACAGCCTTCTACACTGCCAGCATCCAGGCTGACCATATGCTGGACAAACCAGCCAGCAGTTCCAGCAATGCCAGACTTTAGTATGTTCACTGCTTATCCACAAGGGAGAGCTAGCGACATCTTCAAACACGACCAGCTGGGATCATTGATGTCTCCCAGCATAAGTTATCCTTAGCTGCAAGCAATAGGACTTGACATTCAGTGAGTGTGACGAAGATCTGTCAGATCAACCATGTTTAGATCTGACTATAGGACAGACTGAATTCAGCTTTAAAGCTGCAGTTGGGGAAATTTATCTGGTATTGACCACTTCAGAATGCCCTCCACCCTCACCACTACTAAAGATTATAAAATTAAAGCATCAGTATATTGCACTGAGAAGGAAGAGACGCCGTCCTACTGATTCCTTCCCCAATCAGCGAAAATTAAGGATAGCAATGACTGGCTTTTGGGTAGAATTGGTGATCAGGAAATTGTAGGCATCCCAGTGGCATTCTCCTCTCACTTGTATAAAATTCACTGAGATACCTTCAGTACTGATCTCCAGGCCCTCAACTAGAATTTTGCAGCCATTCACATGTCTGCTCCACTGGGCCATGGATGCACTGTCAATCAACTGGGAGGTGTTGTGGGCTTTGCCTACCCTCCCACGGTCTGGATACCAAAAACAATCCAGAAGTTATGGGGTCAGAAATACAAGATGATTCTGATAGCCCCTCTCAGATGGGACAAGTCTTGGGTCACCGATAATCTACCCAGGAAGATTCCGGCCAATCCAAATCTTCTCAAGCAACCAATGTCATGTCTTTTCTGTTGACCCAAACTATCGCTGTTCATATTGGATGGTTAATTGGTCTTCTTGACACAGCCAGGCTTTTTAGTCAAAAATAGGTTACTATTTGTCATTAACTGAAGATTAGTCATACTTTCAGTCTTTCATCGACAGGTTGAGAGCAGCAACCATGCAAGATTCTGTTCGCGCACTCAAGCACTACTTGAAATGCACAAAGACAACTGAAAGCTGGGAAGCAGGATATCACCCCTTAATCCCTGTTTCATATGTGAAATGAGTTATATGCTTGGTATACTCTGAAGTCTCACAAGATCAGAGTTGCCTCATGAAGATTCCCACTGATGGATGAGATTCGAGTCATCTCTGTGAGCCTTGTGTTTGAACTTAATGTTTGGATCTGAGATATAATAGAAACTGTTGGCTGGCATGTAGTCAACCTTCTTGAGCTTTTACCTCAGAGATTTAGCTTTGCAGAGGCAAACCTTGAATATGGTAGGTCTGGTGTGGCAGCAGAGATGGCTACTAGACCCAATTGAAACAATCAAAACACAGCCTATCATCTTTGCTGGATTTGCCAGTGAAATTTTGTGTTTAAGAAGATTTCAAAAATTATCTTCTTTACTGTAGGTAAGTGTTATACATCAAGGGACCCTAGGCTGTGTTGCTTATGTAATTAGGAGAATTGGTTATCATTCATATGGGGAATCCAGCCATCATTTCCTTGAATGATACCCATGGTAGAGGTCTGATGCTCAACATTCTCTCCTCCTTTTACCTATTCTATTGACGTAATGTGATTGGGGAATGTATTTGAAGGAGAAAGCAAATTTTCAGTAAATTATGTTTCTCCGAGAATACTTCACCCAATCACATTACTTAAAAATGCCTCCCAATCACCCCACCATGTCAGCATCCTTGTTAGTATGTTGCTCAGCTAAAAACCTAATGACATCTGTCAGTGGCAAGGGGGGGGGGGTAATGGGTAGGAGTGTTTGCCCTTTGTATGAGATAGAAAATGACATTTTTCATCTTTTAGTAGGGCTGGATTCACAAGTTACCAGGCTAATATTCCTAATGTAATGTGATTGGGTAAGTATTTGTGGTGAAACATAATTTACTGAAAAATTTGCTTTTATATTAGGGACCTGAGTGGCCAAGTGGTCTAAAGTGCTCACAGTTACAGATCACTGCCATCTCACCTCTGCCTACATGGGTTCGAGTCTCCAGCTTGACCAGTGTGGGTACACGAGAAAGCTTGCCAGTAGGTTATCATGAGTTGGTGGTTCTTCCCAGGGTTTTCACAAGTTCTTCCTCCACCAGTTATTCTTGCTCCATGTATAGCTTTTATTGTGCTGATAAATGGTGTTAAACACCATAACAACAACAACCTATTTTACTAAAATCATGTCAGACTGGCTCCCCTAGCAGTGGTGTGGCTTCCATTGAAAACCTATGGAAAACCTATTTTATTAAAATCATGTTGGATTGTCTCCCCTAATAGTGGTGTGGCTTCTGTTTAAAACATATGGGAAACCTATTTAATTAAAATCTTATCAGACTGGCATCCCTAGCAGTGATGTGGCTTCAATTGTAAACATGAAAACCTGTTTTATTAAAATCATGTCAGATTGACCCCCTAGCATTGGTGTGGATTCCACTGTAAACATATGGAAAACTCATTTTAAACTTCTTCAGAATGGCCTTGCCAGTCTTGATCAAGCTTGGTATGACTGGGTTTTTTTTAGAACATTCTCTACAATTTTTGTGTCGACAGTGTTTCCCCTAGCAATATGTAGTTTCTGTGATGCCAACCAGATGGAAAATTTACAGCTGATACATATATGATATATATCCTAGCTTCCATCAAGTATGGCTATTGTTACTAATATATAAAATGATGTAATAGAACAACTTTCTCTTTAAAACAACCTTACAATCAGACTAGATGTGATAGAGTCCCACCATGAACATCTTTCACATTCTTACATTTGCCTTGTATACCAATGTATACCAAGTAAGCAATATCAGACTCACTTGGGGCTTTTTTTCTTAACTGAAAATGTTTATATGGACTTGATTAAACAATTTGTCCACACCAAAATACTGCAGTATAAATTCAATAACTCTTTTATAGACAAAGACTTGAAAAGGTGTAACCCACTAAATATTTTTTTACAAAAATCTTTTGAATAACTCACAAAACCATGTGAAATTGTATATTGCGAAAGTAATGTATTGATACTCTAATGTATTGATACTCTTATTGTTTTCACTTCAGCATAATGCAGGTTTTCTTTTCTTGGATCACTTGGCCATTAGGCTAATTGAGCTTATGCTACATCCCTGTGTGAATCATGTGTCATCAGTCCATCTTTTCTTGGATCACTTGGCCATTAGGCTAATTGAGCTTATGCTACATCCCTATGTGAGTCACGTGTCATCAGTCCATCTTTTCTTGGATCACTTGGCCATTAGGCTAATTGAGCTTATGCTGTGTGAATCATGTGTCATCAGTCCATCTTTTCTTGGATCATATGGCCATTAGGCTAATTGAGCTTATGCTACATCCCTGTGTGAATCATGTGTCATCAGTCCACCTTTTCTTGGATCACTTGGCCATTAGGCTAATTGAGCTTATGCTACATCCCTGTGTGAATCATGTGTCATCAGTCCATCTTTTCTTGGATCACTTGGCCATTAGGCTAATTGAGCTTATGCTGTGTGAATCATGTGTCATCAGTCCATCTTTTCTTGGATCACTTGGCCATTAGGTTAATTGAGTTTATGCTGTGTGTATCATGTGTCATCAGTCCATCTTTTCTTGGATCACTTGGCCATTAGGCTAATTGAGCTTGTGCTGTGTGAATCATGTGTCATCAGTCCATCTTTTCTTGGATCACTTGGCCATTAGGCTAATTGAGCTTATCCTACATCCCTGTGTGAATTATGTGTCATCAGTCCATCTTTTCTTGGATCACTTGGCCATTAGGCCAATTGAGCTTATGCTGTGTGAATCATGTGTCATCAGTCCATCTTTTCTTGGATCACTTGGCCATTAGGCTAATTGAGCTTATCCTACATCCCTGTGTGAATTATGTGTCATCAATCCATCTTTTCTTGGATCACTTGGCCATTAGGCTAATTGAGCTTATGCTACATCCCTGTGTGAATCATGTGTCATCAGTCCATCTTTTCTTGGATCACTTGGCCATTAGGCTAATTGAGCTTATCCTACATCCCTGTGTGAATCATGTGTCATCAGTCCACCTTTTCTTGGATCACTTGGCCATTAGGCTAATTGACCTTATCCTACATCCCTTTGTGAATCATGTGCCATCAGTCCATCTTTTCTTGGATCACTTGGCCATTAGGCTAATTGAGCTTATGCTACATCCCTGTGTGAATCATGTGCCATCAGTCCATCTTTTCTTGGATCACTTCCAAATTTAATTACTCTCGTTAACCCAATATATATATAGATCTCCAATTTTTATAAAGAGAGTTTATATTTAACTAGCATGAAAAATGTTGTTGATTAATACTGACGAAGTCTGGTCTCAAAGGAATAAACTTTGGTCACATGACCATGATTCAGTTTTGGTAAATGGAGGTGGTCCAATTTCTTTTTTGATATAAAACTGGAAATGCTTATTTTTTGTTAGGCTTAATGAACATAAAGGCAACTAAGTGTTCCAAATGTTTCTTTCCACTCTGCAGTTTTGCTACATGCATGAATTTACTTGCACAATGCAGCTTACATTTGACAGTTACCCAGGTGAGCAATATGTCCCCTTGAGCCTCTTGTTTCCCCTTGGAATGACTGAGTCGAGGCCACTTACTCATTAATGTTACTACCTACATAATCATACAAAACATATTATTTACAGCATGCATATGGGAAATAAGGACTCTGAACATTGTATAGCATATTCTAGATGCAGTTTGTAAAGAACACATTAAACACGCTCCAAAATGACTAAATTTTTTTGGTACCTTTATAGGGCTAGCTTTCCACATTGACCTCAATACACCAGTGAAACTTCAGGAAGCGCAGTATATCCAACAGATTGTGAGAAAGGAGGCGGAGGCAATTTTACCTGGCATCATTTTGGAGATCACAGGTGGATTCAGAAGGTTTACCATATTTACCAGTATACACTGTAATTTTCATCATTATTTTTCAAGAAATGATGGGGTATGGTGTATGTACAGGATGAGGTCAATCTTTAATTTTTTTGCCAAAAATTGAGAATTGCATGCTTAGTGCAAAATTACCAGTATTTCCATTACCATTAAAATTACCAATATTTCCATTACCAGTAATTTATCAAAACAATTCCTAAGCAGACATGACAACCCTTAAAATTTCAATGCTAGGCCTACTGACATGACCCATTGATTATGGGCTTGCAGAACAATGGCAAATTACACAAAAATACAATCTTTGCAAATAAATCCAGATATTAGTTTGTCCAGATTTGGTCCATATCTAGGTTTTAGACACAGTGGAGTTGGTTAGGGAATCAGACTAAATGGAGTATGTCAGATGCATTAATATACACATGTTGTTTATGCAAAATTCCAGTGTGTGCAGGGTTCAGTATTCACCCATGCAAAACTGGGTAAGCTGCATTGTAGTGTTCATTGGAATGGCACTTAGCTTTTCCTTGGCAGTGATATAGCCAATAATGTGTTAAATTGCCATTATAAAAAAAAAAACAAAAAACAGCCATCTGTTTTATTCTTAGATCAGACAGGCTGCTTACAAGATGGTCTCTTGTCCATTATCTATCATCCACTTTCACAAGTTTGTTTCACTACTCCTCATAAAACTACTTAATGGAATGTTATGAAACAATACTCACACGTTCATCCCATGGTCTAGTTGTTCCTAAATAAAAATGGCACCAAGCAAGAAATCTGGTATAGCAGCAAAGCAGCCATTTTGAAAATATTGCTACTTCTTAACGGAAAATTATATGGGCATGGGGTTTTCACCACTAGACTTCATATGATGTCTCATTAGTCCTAAATGAACATGATGCAGATAGAACATTCAGTATGCCTACCTTTATTCACATGTCTATAAACATGATGCAGATAGAACATTCAGTATGCCTACCTTTATTCACGTGTCTATGAACATGATGCAGATAGAACATTCAGTATGCCTACCTTTATTCACGTGTCTATGAACATGATGCAGATAGAACATTCAGTATGCCTACCTTTATTCACGTGTCTGTGAACATAATGCAGATAGAACATTCAGTATGCCTATATTTATTCACGTGTCTATGAACATGATGCAGGTAGAACATTCAGTATGCCTATATTTATTCACGTGTCTATGAACATGATGCAGGTAGAACATTCAGTATGTCTATCTTTATTCACGTGTCTATGAACATGATGCAGATAGAACATTCAGTATGCCTACCTTTATTCACATGTCTGTTAGTTTGGCTACTGACAGATTTAAGTGATTTGACAATATTGTAATGTTATGAATTTGCACCATGCTTTTCTTATCCCAGGTGTTTATACATATATATCTTATGATTTTACTTAAAATTGTATATACATTTTACAGTAGAAAAGTGAACTTAACGTGGATTCCTAGGCTTTCATTTTGGTGGGTAGAGCATTAGTACCTCTGAGGGACTTTTGTATGATGGATGCATCAGTATTGTTGGTATTTTGATTACATTTCTGACAGCCCAGGAAAGGTATGTTTGCTCATGAGGGAAAACCATGTGGGACATGCCTATTTCATTGGAGTGTACTTTATTAAACATTCAGTCTGATTCTGGATACTATAAATCATGTTTCACTGTAGTAGCAAGATAGGCATTTTGATTATGTTTATTCAAACTATCCATTAGTCCCTCTGTCAACAAATCAAATTGCCCCAGATTAAGTCAGAATTTTCAGTATATCATTGACAGTGCTACAGAATGGATGTATGCGCTTTGCTAACAGAATTTTGTTTCTTTTGCAGAGGAAAAGAAGAGGGGCATGATGTTGATATTCTTATGACCCACCCAGAGGATGGGAAGGAAGTGGGCTTGCTGGCTAAATTACTGCAAAGGCTCCAGAACAAAGGGATCATTCTTTGTGGAAACCTTGAGAAAAGCACATATAGTGATGAAATGTTGACTCTAGATTCCAAACTCAGTGCTAAGGGACAGCTAGATCATTTTGAAAAGTGGCTGGGCATCATAAAAATCCCACAATCTTGTTCTGGAAATCCTGCCAGGGACTTCAGTGGTTCTTTAAGCAACATTGGTTCCTGTGTTCACAAAGGAACAAGATGTTCTGAAGTTAATTCCACATCTAGCACAGCAAGTGAACAGCCATTAAATTATCAGCCCTTGAATTTAGATGAGAGTTTAGAAGATCTCGAGTCAAAAGCAAAGAAACAAAAACTTGGCACAGAAAATGAGTTATCCCCCATGGAACTTGCCAAATTGGATAGAAACTGGATAGCAAGACGTGTTGACTTGATTGTCTCTCCTTATGACCAGTACTTCTATGCATTGGTGGGCTGGACAGGGAATAAGCAATTTAACAGAGATATTCGAACATATGCCCAGAGGGAACTTGGCATGAAGCTCTCCAGCCATGGGCTGTATGACCTAAATAAGGCTAGTTGTTCGTTGTTCATAGAGATATTTAGTTAGCTCACTATTAATTTAGGACTGTTCAAAAAACATGGTACAAAAAAATATATGCCATGGTACTAATTACTCAGAGTTGTATGTTTTACTGGAACATCCTTTTGACGCAAATTTATTTCTGTGCTCTATTAGGAAAAGAAAAGGGGAGACCGTAATCCCACTTATCTCATTGTTCCTGAATTTGTGCATACTTGTATGTGTAATGTCACAGATCTCCTCCTAAACGACTTCAGCAACTTCAAACCATGAGATGTAACGGGTGGTTTGTAGATGCACTCATTCTTAGGACGTTTATCAGCTCTCTGGTGTCGGGCTAGGCAGATGGTTTGGTTAAAAAAGGAATGGTCCAGTCTTTCTTTGCCATAAAATTATTGTATTTTGTCTTTCTTCTGCCTCTCGTTTCAGCTAATCTGTCCTGAAAAACCAGTCAGGATATTTTTCTGCTGTAATGTAAAAATTTGCAAGCAGATTATTTAAATGTGAAATCTTCATGTACCAAAATGTGTGTCAGAAAAAAATCAAATTTGGCATACAAGTGAAATTCATCTGTAAGGGTGTTCTCACATCAGTGTGTAGGATTTACACTTTGAGAAAATAAAGAATGGAAATTTTGATTAATTGAAGGCAAAACCATTCTGAGATATTAACCTGTATATTGACAGCTTACATTGGTGTTACCTTTGTGTAATAAATCCTTAATGTGATAAAAGTAAATAGATACGTATGAAAAAATCTGTATACATACATATGAAAAATCCTTTAATTTGAGTAGAACTCATATTTTAGAAAATTTATGCATCATGATGTTCTATTAGAAATATGAAACACATGTATATAGAAAATATGGTAGTCCTTTTTTGATCTATATCTCATTGTTGACAAATGCGTGACACAAAACAATTCAGTACGATATTCATTGTCAGCAGTAGCATGTGACTTTATAATTGTTCATTACAGGCTGCATATACTTAAATTGGCCTAGATTTTTAGTCGGCCTGAGACAACAGATATAATCATCTTGCTGAGACTACCTAGGGAATGAGTCTTTTCATGGAAATAGTTACCGAACGAGTGAAATTTTTTCACAAACATCTTTGCAAGATGCTCTACCTTCAACTAGTTTCAAGAGATTGTAAATTTAATTTGTGTTTAAGCTGCCGTTGGTAGTCATCATAATTATGTTATTTTTTTCCTGTAGAAAGGTAACTTTCATTGCACAGTAAGCATGTTCCAATCACTTTGGACAATGTAACAATCAATCAGATTCCACTGCTTTGATTCAAGTTTGGTTCTGACTTCCTTTGATGAAGGGTACATTGTTTTTATTGAAGTTTTTAGCCAGCTTGCTTTAATGAAGGGTGCTTGTGTTATTGAAGTCGCTGCAAAAGGCAACCTTTGGATGACCAAAAAAATGCCTTTTTGTTAATGAACAGGCGACATCAAATATTTGTAGAACAATGTATAGGCTGGAACTGGCAGCTTGTCAGTATAAATAATTAGAAACCAAAGGATTTGTTCAAGTTGAGACCTAGGGCTGCTGTCAACATATACGTTTATTTTTTATCTAATTTACATCGATAGGTGACTGCTCCACCTTCAGTATGTTTTTCCTGGGTCCCATGTGTATTTTACTGGAAAAGTCCTGGCATTGTTTTGCATTGAAATAAAATTGATATTTTATGGCCCTAAATTATTAATTTCTAATAAATACATTAATTTACTTCTCCATTTTGCAAGAGACTGTCACTGGATGAATGTGGCATTTGATGAGCCTACTTTGACCTATGTTTCTCTTTCCTGTAGATGAAACTTTGGCCTTTCCACCAATGATTTGAAAAACAACTTGGAAATATTACTGAAGCTGCCACTGCATATACGTTATATCATTTACTAAATATCATGTGATTGCGATGTCATGTATTAAAGCATTCCACAAAGCCACTAATCAGTTGAGGTAACTTCCTCTTGGTCAAAACATTCGCTAGTGTTTCTGTTGAGGTGACTTCCTCTTGGCCAAAACATTCACTAGTGTTTCTGTTGAGGTGATTTCCTCTTGGCCAAAACATTCACTGGTGTTTCTGCTGAGGTAATTTCCTCTTGGCCTTGGCCAAAATATTCACTTGTGTTTCAGTTGAGGTAATTTCCTCTTAGCCAAACATTCACTAGTGTGTCTGTTGATGTGATTTCCTCTAGGCCAAAACATTTGCTAGTGTTTCTGTTGAGGTGATTTCCTCTTGGCCAAAACATTCACTTGTGTTTCTGTTGAGGTGATTTCCTCTTGGCCAAAACATTCATTGGATTTTCTGTTGAGGTGATTTGCTCTTAGCCAAACATTCACTAGTGTTTCTATTGATGTAATTTCCTCTTGGCTAAAACATTCACTGGAGTTTCTGTTGAGGTGATTTCCTCTTGGCCTTGGCCAAAATATTCACTTGTGTTTCTGTTGAGGTAATTTCCTCTTAGCCAAACATTCACTGGAGTTTCTGTTGAGGTGATTTCCTCTTGGTTAAAACATTCTCTAGAGTTTCTGTTGAGCATATCACTCAGTCACATTAATGACAGGAATTAATTTCTGCTACTTCATGAATCCAGCTCTCCTGGAAAGATGAACAGATTTGTTTCTTCCATTATTATTATATTTACTTAACCTTGTCACCACTGTGTGGCTGCCCATATATTAAATGTACTTCATTTTGTAGCTTTTGCATGGGAGAAGTAGCATATATATCGGTAAAACTTCCCAAATCGTTAGGATTTTTCTCTGGAATTATCAGCCAATCATCTGCTAAGTCAATATTGTTATTGTCTTGTCTTTGCTTCAAGCACTGACTGCTGTATATTTTCTTTTCCATTTTTAGCATATTTCGCATATTTACCCACCACTGTGGTCATGCCATTTTAACATTTTTGCTGCTTGCATGCTGTAATAACATTATATATAACACTTTCAGATTTCTTTATGTTTTGTAAGTTATAACTTTAGTACTTTAATTAATGTCCAGTTTGCATTTTTTTTGTTGGTCATTACATAATTTTGTATTATACTCAGTTTTATTGTTATGTATTATGGGCCAGAGGCCTAAAGTTCTGAATAATCTTTCTGTTCTTTTCATTGCCCTTACAGGCACGCCGGATTTATACTGCCTATTTAATTGCCCTTACAGGTTAAACAGTGGATTCATTCTGCCTTTTGTATTGCCCTTACAGGTACACTGGATTCATACTGCCTATTTGTTGCACTTACAGGTAGACAATGGATTCATACTGCCTTTTTCATTGCAATTACAGGTATAATGGATTCATACTGCCATAGCAGATGTTGCTGGGTCTTTTCTCTGTAGTGCAGTGGATGCAGGTCCCATCACATGCTGTAGCAGAACCAGAGAGCCTATAAATCTTGGTGTACGTGTTTGTTGTTTGTTTTGCCCTCTGTACCAGCTGTCTACTGCTGTCCCAGCTCATGACCAGTCTGGTCAACAAATCATCCATTGCCACTTTTGAGATTTGTAGTAAAGATGAGTTGGATCCAAACCAGTTGACCATTATATCATCTTTGGTCTACTATGGGTATCTGCATGGTCAGTTGGCTGTACCACCACTGGTCCTGTAGCTTCTTTGGGAATCCAAGCTATCTGTTCTTGCAACAGCTTCAAAATTTATTATTTTTCTGGTTGCAGGTACCATACCATGCTGATTAAGTATATCTCTTGTTACCTGGCGTGGTTTACATAGACATGCAAGGCTTCCAGATGAGGGCAACCTTTAGATTTGAACAAGCTCCATGTGAATGAGGAGACAACGTCAGTCAACTTATAAACTCAAATCCTACATTGGCTTTAAAGCTCTGATCAATGAGATCGTTAGGATCTTGTCTCTGGCCAAATGGCTGCCACTGCCATTATTGAACCAGGCATACCAAGTTGGGCTTTTTGGATGTGGATGATGAAGACAACCAGGCATACCAGGTCAGGGCTTCTGGATGTGGATGATGAACAATCAGGCATACCAGGTTAGGGCTTCTAGATGTGGATGATGAACAACCAGGCATACCAGGTTAGGGCTTCTGGATGTTGATGATGAAGACAACCAGGCATACCAGGTTAGGGCCTCTGGATGTGGATGATGAAGACAACCAGGCATACCAGGTTAGGGTTTCAGGATGTGGATGATGAAGACAACCATCCTTGCGTTCATTTCTTCCCAGAGTCTCTGAAGATGAAGGTGATTATTTATCATCTGTCTGATAAGATTTAGGACACTGGTAAGTTCAAAGCATTCTCACAAAGTTAGCTACCAGCTTCTTATTCATCCTGCTGGTAAAGAAAGCATTCTGGCACCTTCCAAACAGATGTGCTGAGTTTGGATAAAGAAATAATGGCATTAAACATGTTTGCCCAGCTTTTTTATAAAAAGTTCTGCCAAATGTTCTTGGTGACATTGAAGTTGATGGGAAAATATTGCTACCTTGTCTTTCCCTGACTTGCAATCTTTAGACTTGTGGAGAAAGAGGGTCATTTTCGTGTTTTGAAAAAATAAACAGTTATAAACAGCACAAACTGCCAGATTATAATAAATGCAATGATTACCTCAAACAAGCTGGATTTATTAGATGCGGTGCTTTCTTTTGCCCAGCTTCACTCAAGAGCCACATCATTTTGAGCCCATGCAAGAATTGTTACCTTTCTCTTTGGAGATTATATGAGTTATATGAAGTAGGTTGAACAGGAATTGGATTTTCAGTTCACCCTGCCCTCTCTTTTGGCCTGCATTAGACTAAACCCAAAGGTGGGACTGTAGCTGAATGTCAAACAGATGGACTCTGGTTGTTTTGCCCACAACAGTATTTTAGATGGTAACAAAAACAACTTCAGATGGTTACTGTCTTCACAGTATTGAAAACAGTCTATTAAAGGGTTGAGAAAGTAAATTTTCTTGTCCAGCAAGCCTACTAGTAAATGAAATTGTGTTTTTGTCACTTGCTAACAATGTCACTATAGATACCAGGCTGCTCCATTTTCACAAAACTTGTTTTGGCCTCATTCTGGGCAACAAATGGGTATTAAAGTTGTTTCAAAGTTGGTTCAGATTTCATTCATCCAGCCCCCCCCCTCCACTTTCCTTTTCCCTTTCCATGACAGAGGTTCCAACTGAGACCTTGAAGTTGTCAGTTTTGCAGGAGATAGATGCTTTCCCCCAGCAAGTGGACAGTGGAGTTTTCCTGGTGCCATTATGAGCCAGAAGCTTAGCAAAGTGATAGACTTGAGCCAGCTCAACAAGTTTACAGGTGTACCAAAGCCCAAGATGGAAATGGCATGGTCAGTACAATTTTTTGTAAATGTGGGGATGAGTCTTGATTTGACAGATGCCTGCTTTCACATATTAATTCACTCTTGGTTCTGAAAGGTTATATATCATTCTGGCTCAACCAGAGTCCAAGGGCTTTGACCTAAACTGTTGCCTACATCATCATTCACTTCATGCCCATCTCCAGAACAGTAACTGCAGTGTAACTAGGTGATGTGTCAAAGTAACACATGGTAGATTGTGATTCAAGATATAAATAGTTTACTCCACTGCCTTTCTCAGCGTGGTTTCTTATGAATGGGGAGAAGTCAGATCTCTGCCCTTCCCATATTTATGTTCATCTTGGTATGGAGTTCCTGACTTGTCTCTATTATTTCATTCTTATTCTATGTGCATTGCACAGATTGTCAAGATCGTTGAACCAAAGTCCAAGAAGGCAAGGATATCCTCGAAGGAGTTTTGGAAACTCCTCTGGCTCTTGAATGAGGCTTTGGGCCTTCATTTTGGATGACTCTTTCTGGACCCTTTGCAAATAGCTCTATTAGAGCTCAGTTGCATTGATCAGCATGTCCTGATCTTGACCAAGATGAGATAATTCCTGCATCAGTGGCAGAACAGGCAATGGAATTTACCATCTGTATGGATACCAGCAACTAAGATTGTGTTTTTGGGGTTGCAACTAGAATGTTGTTCAAACAGCTGTCATCAGATATCATACAAGACATGTTGGCCTTAACTTAGCTTGCAGAGTGAATGAATTCCATACACTTTGGATCAATCCAGACTACCTTAGATGGTTTGGTGGTTCAAATGACACAACCAGGATTCATGGCCAAAAACCAGTTGCCATCCACAGGTAATCAGAAAGTGATAATTTGCTCCCTCTCCTTTCTAGATCCATGAAGAGAGGCAAGATTTTGGAATACAGTCTGTGCTTTCATGTTCTATCTGATATACACTGGAAGCATTCATCAAGACTGAGACTTTCCCTCCTGGTGAAAGGGGAGATCAAGACACCAGTCCCCATTCTTTGGCCTCTCGGTTTAGGTAGGTGATTTACTCCGCAGATTTCAAGATCTCACAGGATTAAATACTTCCCATGAAAATATTGGCTTAACCTTAATGTCATGGAGAAAGAACATTTAATCAGTTCTCTGGGAATGCTTACCCTATCACATTATGATTAAGCTGTCCCATACCAACCCACAAATGAGTGCAAATAATCCTGAAAAAATTATATCAAGGTCCAAAAGAATGAAAAGTTCCATATAAATTTCAAAACAGGAATTGTACTGGTCCACCAAGAATCATGATGCTGTCAAAATGGCTTTGTCCATAACTCCTTGGAATAATTCACAATAGTTCCAAAATAATATTATAATCCAAAAAATAAACACTTATATTTCCACTGAACAGTCTAAACAGATAATAAATAAGTACAACATAAAACATATGCAGACTTGATGTTACAACAGAAACACAAGAAATGAGAATGACTCCAAAAATAGGAATGAAATTTGATGCTCACTTCTCTCCTTATATACACTTTCTATTATATTTCACAAACACCGACATGGCATATCATGATTATGATACAAATTTCCTTTCTCTCATCAAAATTGAGGTTATTTTAAAACTTCCTTGTCCATTCCGTAATAATTCCATAATCTTACCATCCTGCTAATAGAGCAGTTTTGTCTCGCCTTGCATACTTCACCGAGTTCTCCACTAGGGCGCAGTAGTAGCTCAGTTTACACAGCATTCTATTTGTAATTAAAGAATAGTAAGGTGACAGAGTGTTGGACCTGTTTTTCTAGGATTGAAGGTAATGCAGGTGTCATTAGTGTTCATCTTTGCACTCACTAGAGACTGGATGGTACTGTTGTTGATTGTTTATACCAGACTTCCTTGTCTTTTAATTGCCTCCATGACAATTTTCTGTATAAACTGCCTCAAGATAGTTCTAAATGAGCTCCAAGCAGGACTATTTACCATTTTTTACATGCTACTTGTTAACAAGTGTATAATGAGTTGGTGGTTTTTGTTGGGTTTTTTTTTTTTTTTTGCTTCAAAGATTTTAGAAAATTAAGTTTTCTAAACATGACCATGTCAGGGGTTTGGGAGTAATAAAAATTGTGGGGTTTTTTTTGCATGACGGATCATATTATGGCAGGTATACCATTTTTGCACTGTTACTCTGTGAAAATATTTCTGAGGCAGATTGTGATGGAAAATTGTTGAGGCGTTCTGATTGTCCTTAGCTAAAACCAAAATTTGAGCACATGCTATCTGCAGTAGGGTCTACTGGGGAACTTTGTCCATGACTACAGTCAGGAATTTTTATTGTGATACTTGAACCTGTTATACACTAGTACTTGATATGCATACATATCTATTTACTTACTGGTGGATGATGATTAATGTATGTTTGATTTTGATTTAAAGAGTTGCTTTTCTGTTTCAGAACTGTGCCCTACCAGCCAGAAGCGAGAAGGAAGTATTTGAGAACATGAAATTACAGTACATAGAACCTTGGGAGAGAAACTGCTGATCAAACATTCTCTGAACTGAATAAGTTTTTTTTTATTTCTTTGACAGCAGAGAATAAAAGACAATAGTTGACAGAACCGCTGATGAAATGAATGATTCAGAATACAAAGTGAAGCCGAGATCCTTCCATTGCACTTAAGGTTCAGTTGTGCTCAAGACCTATGATTTATTGTGCATACATGTTTAGTGTATTACAAGACCTTTCATTTATTGTGCATACATGTTTAGTGTATTACAAGG
>JAECUM010008440.1:0-10758 GCA_016617855.1 Megalonaias nervosa | reverse complement strand
AAAAAAAAGGTATATTTCCTTACGAGTATCTCGACGATTGGAGCAGATTTGATGAAACTTCTCTGTCTGACAAAGATAAATTTTACTCGCAACTCAAAAACGAAAATATCACAGATGACGAATATTTGTATATGCGCAAGATATTTGGAATAAATTTAGTTGTTAAACATTTGGTGATTATCATGATCTATATTTGAAAACAGATGTATTATTGCTAGTAGATGTTTTTGAGAGTTTTCGCCTGGTAAGCTATAGCAATTATGGATTAGACCCCTGTTGGTATTATTCCTCTCCAGGATTATCTTGGGACGCTCTACTGAAAACGAGTAAAATAGAACTAGATCTCTTAACAGATGTCGATATGTTTAACTTTATTGTAAAAGGTATCAGAGGCGGAATTAGCGTTATAACAAAAAATATGCAGCTGCTAATAACAAGTACTTAAAAAATTATGATAAAAATCTCCCGTCAAGTTACATCATTTATCTGGATACCAATAATTTGTATGGTTATGCAATGTCAGAACCAGTGCCACACAGTGGATTTCATTGGATAACTCCAGCTCAATTTCTTAAGAAACTGAAAAAGATTTACCTAGAAAAATTAATATCGATTTTTCAGATATTTCATATTTTGTTGAAGTTGATCTAGATTATCCTAGTTCGCTACATGATCTACATAACGATTATCCATTTTGCGCAGAGTCAATGATGATTAATTATAGTTTATTATCGCCTGAAGAACGAGCAACGACAACAGCAAAAAATTCGATTGTTAATAAGTTAGTTCCAAAAGAAATTACGTTATGCATTACAAAAATTTAAAACAAGCAGTAGATGCTGGACTAATTCTGAGAAAGGTCCATCGCGTGCTAAAGTTTAATCAGTCGAATTGGATGGCAAATTATATTGATCTAAATACAAAACGTCGTGCTGTGGCTAAGACCGAATTTGAGAAAAACTTTTTGAAGTTGATGAACAACTCGGTGTTTGGTAAGACGATGGAAAATATTTGCAAGAGAGTCTCGATAGAAATTGTCAATGATATAAGTCGCAGAAATAAATTAGTCAATGATGATAGTTTTGTTAGTATGAAAATATTTAATGAAAATCTTGTTGCAATACAACGACGAAAGACAAATTTAAAGTTAAATACACCTATTTATGTTGGTACAGCTGTACTTGATATATCAAAGTGGCTGATGTACGATTTTCACTATAATTTTACCAAAAAGCAGTGGCCAGATTCAGAGTTGCTATTTACTGATACAGATTCGCTAGTTTATAATATAAAATGTGAAGATGCTTATGAGGATATTTACAATAATAAAAATCTGTTCGATTTATCAGATTATCCAGCATGTAGTGGATTTCAAGATAATTCGAATAAAAACGTTATTGGTAAAATGAAAGATGAGTTTATGTTTATGCCAGTTAGGGAATTTGTTGGACTAAAGAGCAAAATGTATGCTGTCATATTAGATGACAGTAAACTTACAAAAAAGCAAAAGGTATTCCTCGAGGATAGGTGAAAAAGATGATGAATTTTGACGATTTTAAAGCAGC
The DNA here is from genome assembly GCA_016617855.1 of Megalonaias nervosa. Taxonomy (NCBI): domain Eukaryota; kingdom Metazoa; phylum Mollusca; class Bivalvia; order Unionida; family Unionidae; genus Megalonaias; species Megalonaias nervosa. The sequence continues at coordinate 9,193 of JAECUM010008440.1, read as the reverse complement.
GCTAAACAATAGCATCAGTTTTATCAAAACAAATGTTATCAGAACAAATCATCATAAACTTGAAACTGATACGACCATAAAACGGGGACTAAGTAATTTTGATGATAAAAGATATTGCAGTGACGGAATTAACACACTAGCGCTTGGACATTATGCAAGTAATTTTGTCTCAACATTAGAAATAATGTTTGAAAATTTAACATTAACAGATGGAGTTAATAGCAAAATAAAAAAATAATGGTTAATAACCAGCAATTATCGTTTGAATTTAACGATGAAATTTAAGGTATTTGTTTTAGTAAATTTGACAGAATCAAACTCTCCCTTATCAAATCAGATGACAGCAAATACTTTAGTTATCTCGAAAGTTTACGAGACGAGCTTGCATTGAAATATGACAATTTGCATAATCGGATCAGTTAATACCAGTATACAAAAATTAACATAGACCTAGATAGGTCGAAGGTTTTTGCAAAGGTAGTAAGTATCTTCTCAGTAAGATAGCGATGAAAGAACTATTTGAATGTCGTCGTAAAGTATCTGGTAGAATTAAATTTTCGTTATACAATCACAATAGCACATATTACTTAATAGCAACCGTCGAGATATTATGTGTTGGTCAAGAAATATAACTATATCTGTTTTTTAATACTGTTCCAGCTAAGTTTTGTAGTAATCGAACATAGCATATATGTGTGTGATTTAGATTTTAACGTTGTTTTTACACTGTATTTTTTTTGGCTATGACAATCAGTGAGTTTATCTCAATTTTTTTTTATATCAGAGTTAATTCACTGTATTTTGATTTGGAAATAGATCAGATTTGACTATGATATCAGATGATTAAACGAGACAACTCCGTCAAGCATAGCTTAGTAACAAACAGTTGTCGTGTTTGTTGCACTAAGTTAATGTTATGCATAACATACAGACAGACAGACATACAGACAGATATATATACAGAGCAGACAGACTCAAGTTCTATCACAATTGCAGCTGAAAACGTAACTATATATTATTCTGACTCAAAACAAGACATGTACTTAGCTTCAAGTTATTTTTAGACAGCATTATATAGCATGCTAATCTATAAACTTATCGATTATCTTAGTGTCTCTTAGCAACAGTTCACGAATACAGACTTTTAACTCGGCAGAAATGCGGGTTTATATATCCTATAGATTTCTCCAATGTATTTGGAAATTGAAATATTTTCACTTACCTCCGTCCACGTAATCATGTAGCAGAAATGATCACAAAGGAAAATTCTAACTGCCTTTATAGTGTCCAAACGGAATTTCTATACTGTCATAGGCCCATACAAAATTCCCATAATAACTAAATCAAGGTTAAAGACAGGGAATTTCCTAAAATGACGTCAAAATCAGGTTAAAAATAGGGGATTTCCAATGGATTTTTTTAGAGTATAACACCGAAATCAGGTCAATTTGCAATAGATTTTCCTAAAATATAACGCCCACTCCAAATCAAGGTCAAAGATAAGGAATTTCTAATGGTTTTTTCTTAAAACGCTTACTGAAATCAAGGTCATGAAATAGATTTCCCCAAAATAACGATATATAAAACACAATTAGAATTTTATTCGTGGTCATTTCTGTTATAGGATTACGTGTGCAGAGGTAAGTGAAAATATTTTTGACAAAATGTTACTATAGAAAGTTTTGGAGGGGTAGGGGATCCCGGATAGTGGAACCTTGTTTACATACAGCTTTAGTAATATCATTATCAAATAAAATATCAACCATATTGTCAATAAATGTCATCACATCATCTGCCCAACCAGCTATTCTCATATCATTTTCAGTCGCGAATAGCCATACTGACCCGTATTTTGGTGATATATGATATCCAACTTTTTTAATACAATCGCTCATTATTTTAGTTTTTATACCAGTATAACTTGAGGCTGCTCTAATCGAATTAAATCTCTTACAAAATTTATTTGTCAGATCAAATCCAACATGTCGGATTCACTTATAGTGATACATTATATATAATATTTCATTTGTTTAATATGAAATTTTGTCTATAGGTAATAGTAGTATGCATAATTGAGTTGTTCCTATCTCAGAGACCCCCTACCCCAACAAAACAAATTTTGTCAGAAATATGTTAGAAAAGTCTTATCATATGAAAGTCATCATTTTGAATAAAAAAAAGCTGCTGACAAAAATGTTAACATATAACGTTTTGGGGGGTAGGGGCGTCTCTGAGAAAGGAACCTCAAATTATGTATACTACTTATATACTACTTCATGTGGGGCCCCCTGTTTTCACATAGCCTGCTGTGTGGCGCGACCGAGTGCCCGGCGGTATAACTGGGTGGGCAGACTGGGCTCGTTAGCCTTGGCAGGCAGCTAGTCTAAGAGAAGGAAAACTCTGACTCCAAACCCGGGCAGATGGAGCTCGTTAGCCTTGTCAGGCATTTCGTCTAGGAGATGGAAACTCCAATTCGAAACCAACGAAGTGCCATTGGATGATGGCTCTGCTGCCTTGTGGATATCTTCGGGAGAAGGAAAGGCTACGGGAGTAAACCCAGACAGAAAATCCGGAGTGGAGCCCCTAAGGCGGCTGGGTGTCAACTACGACTTCCTTCCGGCAGCTCCTGCATCCTAACTGGTGCCAAATGTCATGCTCAGCATTCCTTTGGACCCCACCAGCAAGGACGAGAGGGGGATCCTGACGTCTGGGCAGCCCAGGATCTCCATACTACACGCCCAGGCTTGCGCCCTGGAGAGGCCACTCCAAATCTCGCTTCTCAGCATCGTTGGCAAAGTGTTTGCCCGCATCCTCCTAAACAGGCTGCAGCTGCTGGCGGACCGCGTGTATCCGGAATCCCAGTGCGGCTTCAGAGCAGGAAGGTCGACAACAGACATGATCTTCTCCCTCCGACAACTCCAAGAGAAGAGCAGAGAGCAAGGTCAGCCACTCTACATGATGTTCATCGACCTCACCAAGGCCTTCGACCTGGTCAGCAGGAAGGGCCTATTTGAACTTCTTGGGAAGATCGGCTGCCCCCAAAACTCCGCAGCATGATAATCTCCTTCCATACAAATATGAAGGGTACAGTACTGTATGATGGATCCACCTCAGATTTCTTCCCCATTAACTGCGGCGTGAAGCAGGGCTGCGTGCTGGCACCAACCCTTTTCAGGATCTTCTTCTCCCTGATCCTGTCCTACGCCTTCAGCACGTCCACTGATGACGTATATCTGCACACCAGGTCCGATGGGAGGCTGTTCAACCTGGCACGACTGCGCTCGAAGACCAAAGTGAGGTCAGTACTCATCAGGGAGATGCTCTTTGCTGACGACGCGGCTCTTGTGACCCACACCGAGGATGCCCTCCAGAGACTGGGAGACCGTTTTGCTTATGCCTGCAAGCAGTTCGGGCTCACCATCAGCCTAAAAAAGACAAACGTCAGTGCTTAAGATGTCACCACTGTCCCCTCCATCAGAATCGACGGCGCCACCCTGGAAGTAGTTAACAACTTTATTTACCTGGGGTCAACCATCAGCAACACTCTTTCGCTTGATGTGGAGCTGGAGAGAAGGCTTGGAAAGGCAAACACCATCATGGCCCGACTAACAAAGAGGGTGTGGGAAAACAGCGCGCTGACAGTGCACACCAAGACTCGAGTCTACCAAGCCTGCGTTCTGAGCACCCTCCTATATGGAAGTGAGACCTGGAGCACCTATATGAGGCAAGAGCGTCGACTCAACTCCTTCCATATACGGTGCCTACAACGCATCCTGAAAATCAGCTGGCAAGACCACGTCCCATACAGCGAGATCCTTCAGCGTGCAAGTATCCCAAGCATGTACTCTCTGCTGAGCAAACGCCGCCTTCGATGGCTGGGACACGTCCGACGCATGGAGGATGGGAGGCTGCCAAAGGACATCGTAGATGGTCACCTGGCCACTGGCACCAGAAGAGTCGGCCGCCCCTCACTCCGCTTCAAGGATGTGTGCAAGAGGGACATGAAGGCATGCGGCATTTCACCAGACAGCTGGGAAGTGCAGGCCGAGGACCGAGGCACCTGGAGATTGACGGTCAGCAAGGGCATAGCAGTCGCTGATGGGAGGAGAGTCCAGCAGGCAGCAGAGAAACGTGAGAGAAAGAAGAGCGCAGCAGCAACCCAAGCAAGTCAGACTTCCCAGTACGTCTGCACCAACTGCAATAGGGACTGTCACTCGCGCATCGGCCTGCACAGCCACAACAGACGATGCCAAAACCCCAGAGACAGACAACACTCTAAGGGCGCTACTCACATGGTCTCCCGAGACTGAGCTGCCAATGATGATGATATATATATATATATATATATATATATATATATATATATATATATATATATATATATATATATATATATATATATATATATATATAATAAAAATCATATGGTCATATGGTGAATAACAGTCCTTTCAAGTGCACTGAATCCAGCAAGGGATCACGTGTGTCAGGGATTGATTAAGATAAATGCAATAAACTGACAACGAACAGTGCAAAACTTGTATCTAACTAGCCTGAGCGCTTTCGACTCTTAATGAGTCTTTTTCAAAGGCAAATACAAAACATAGCCAAGACAAACAAATAAAATACAAAACCCGTTGTGTTTGCAAAACTTTACATAGCTGTTTCTACAGGAATGAAACCTTTAAATTTATTATGTTTCAACTAGTTTATTTCAACTTGTTGCGGATGCTTGAAAATATTTTATTGACCTAGAAATCGACGAGCCATAACGACATCTGTTGTTTTACGTAAATTTATGTAAGTGCAAATTATATCCCGGATATTTCATTGTCTTTGTAGTAATTATAGGCTATTAAGCAAATTTAGAGAATTATTTAAAATAAAATGTGTCGGCTGCAAAAAAATAAATAATTTCATTTGTGCATGGCTGTCTTTTTCTAGTCTTCTTGGTTTAAACCGGTTGGTTTCAATGTTCTAAGGCGTTGTATCCAGTAAGATTCCTTTTCTTTCCTGGTATCGGAACTCCAGTTGGGGTTGTCAGCAATTGCAATAAGTGTTATATCACTGAAAGTTTGGCCAGGAGAGGAAACGTGTTCTGCGACCTGGCTTCTGTACAGTTTCTTTGTCATCCAATCAGATCTATGAAGGTTGATCCTTCTGAGTAGTTTTTCAGTTTCTCCAACATACTGAAGGCTGCAGATCTTACATGCGATGAGATAAATTACATTCTCTGTTTATGCACGTTTTGTTTGGACCAACAATATTTAGTTTTTCTCTAGTCACTGTGCTAGAAAATGTCCTGGTCTCTATCATATGTTGACAGGTTTTTCACCTTTTATCGCTGCAGGGACCAGATTGGCTAGGGTGGTCTTGATTGGCGTTAGCTTCGCCCTGACTAGGATGTCCTTGATGTTTTTTGGTCTCCGGTAGGCTAATACAGGCTTGTTTGGGAGGATTAACCTTAGTGCATCCGACGATTCCACGATGGGCCAGTGTTTCCCAATGATTTTACCTACTTTGGGGTTGGCTGATGGTAGGTTAGGGTAAATGGTACCCTATCAGCTTTTTCCTTCTTTCCACATTTTAGCAGGTCATCGCGGTTTCTTTGTTTAGCCCTTTGGGTTGCCTCCGCAATTAGGTCTTTGTCGTAGCCTCGGTAAATTAAATGTTAAATGGTAAATTATATCTAGGAATTCATACAATACTGTTAGTTATTCTTATTTTTCACTTTGTTTGATTTTATATCTTAGAGAAATAAATTTTTGTTTTCAAAAATTGAATGCTTGTTGGGTTTTATCTTGTCTTGTTACATAGCTTAAGCCCCTAGGACGAACGGACTGGACAGATAGACAGACAGACAGACAGACAGATAGATAGATAGATAGATAGATAGATAGATAGATAGATAGATAGATAGATAGATAGATAGATAAAACCTTATGTTCCTACCGGCAAACAGTAAGACAGCTGAATCGCTATAATGAAACACAATGCCGTATACATTCCAATATATTCAGCTTCCCCAATTGAGGGTTATAACGATTACCGGGATTAGCGTGATGATTCGAGTATTAGCGGTAACAGATTACAAAATTAGGGAACATCTTACCCGATACCTCACCGCCCCCACCCTACCTTTATTATTAAAATGAGCAAAGTGTACAACCAACTCGAAAATGTATATAAATGTTCTCACTCTAAGTCTCTTCTCCGAAAACAAGATGTAGAAAAAGTAAAAGAGTTAAACATGGACTGAATTTGAAGAGTTTTTATAAAGCAGGTGGCAGATATATTTGCCTAAGTAATTGTAACATGAAAGTTTCGTTCGACTTTAGAAAGTGGAACTTTGTCATGCTAGCATTCTGACCAGTTTACAGTGTGTTCATTAGGTGTTAACCGGTAATGGATCGGTTAATGTTTTACGGGTAAGCGATAATTGATTGGTTAATGTATTACGGATAACCGGTAATGGATCGGTTAATGTATTAGGGGTAAGCGGTAATGGATCGGTTAATGTATTACGGGTAACCGGTAATGGATCAGTTAATGTATTACGGATAATGGATCGGCTAATGTATTACGGGTAACCGGTGAGGGCACTTATTAACAGATTAGACCTTATCTTTGGTAAATAAAAGTCCTAAAGGTCGAAAATCTCTTTTGTCCAAAGTAACAGATGTAAGTTGTTGGCAAAGGTATGTAAAACTTACCTCCGAGACTGGAAATAACACCATTAACTATAAATCACCTACAAGACTAAGCTAATTACAGGTGATCGACAGCTATTCTGGAGCAACTGCATAGAAATCGTATGAGCTGTTTCAGGTCCTAAAGCAACACAAATACAAAGGTCTCCTTTCTACAGTGTCTTTGCCGGGATTTTTCAATGTAAATAAAAAGGTCTCCTGTGTACAGTGTCTACTGCTCAACTATACTATACGAATAAAAGGGTCTCCTATGTACAATGTCTCCTTCCCGACTTTTCTATTATAATAAAAAGGTGTATGTGTACAGTATCTCCTGTCCGACTTTTCTATTTGAAAAAAGTCTCATATGACAATGTCTCCTGCTTGACTATTATCTTCGAATTAAAAGTCTCCTTTGTACAGTGTCTCCTGCCCGACGTTTCTATTTAGGATAAAATGGTGTCCCTGTACAGTACTGTCTCCTGCCGATTTTTCCGTTAGAATACAAAAGTCTCTGTATAGAATGTCTCCTGTCCGATTTGTCTATTAGAATAAAAAGGTCTCTGCCCGACTTTTCTATTGAAATAAAAAGTCTCCTGTGTACAGTGCATCCTGTCTGACTTTTCTATTAGAATAAAAAGGGTAAAGCAAAATTTTCACACTGTTATCTCACTTGTTTTATGTTAGTGAAATCTATTCCCCTGTCAGAAAGGTTTTGCAACATAAAGTCTTGGAATAAATAAACGCACGATGCTCAATATGTTTGAGAAGGTCGATAATGGAACTATGTGGTATGATTTTTTAGATGGAACCGGATGCAATAGCTAAACGGTGTAACATCCTGCAACGAGTATGACTCCGACAATGACAAGTTATTTTGAAATCGTTAACATCAAGCAAACACGACGTGAAGAACCTTAATTCCCAGTCTTGCCAGCCCAAATCTTCTACCAGTCACTAGAATAGCCTTCGGTTAGCCAAGCAAGTAACTGTCGATTTTAAAGTGATGTCACTTCTAATACCGAGAGATTCGTCTGAATTTTGCAATAAATGTCAGTTTACGATGCTGGAGAATATCTTCATCTAAGATTTCATCATGTTTTTTATGACCAGGATATCATGCAGATATCAGACGCAGGCGTAAATGGAACTGTTGAGTGAAACATTATGTCAGGATGAATAGTCTTTAATAGTCAGACTGGTTGCATATTTATTTATTTATTTATTTATTTATTTATTTATTTATTTATTACATGAGTGATAATGGAGGCATTAATAGCAATAAATTTGAATCAGAGATTGAGGATCTACGTATGAGGTGCAAGGCTTTTCACTATTTGACTTCGAATATAAAATATCGTAAAGGAATTCATAGTTCTCTTGTCTCTGAAACAAACAAAATACAGTAGTCATATATAGGACACACGGTACTAATGGTGTGGAAAAATAGGTACCAGTCTAGAAATGGGTGAAGATGAAATAGAGTATATATGGTTTCGGCTGGCCATTATCGGTTGATAATGAAAGTTTAGTACAAAGAATCTTTGAGAGCTTATCCTAGTTGTAACTGAACATAAAAATAGAAAGATTGTTTTATTGATGGAATTTCCGTCCTTTCACAATCTTGAGTTTGGAATACTCATTACTGAAATTAGCACCTGATTTTATTGAGGAATTGAAAGCATGTGTTTCAAACACATGTCGGTCCAGAAAATGCGGCAACTCAAATCCTTTTCTCTACACAGATGCCGTCATCCAGGATGTATCTATACTGATAAATATAGGTATGATCATGAGCACTCAGAAATTTAAAGTTATTGAATTTTTAATATCATGATGTTTGCATAGGTTTACTATCGGAACTGAATTAGTACCGTGAGTCCTGTAACGTTCCTACATCATCAGGACGAATATACACGTCTCAGACTCGCATACAAATAATATAAGATTGCTCATTTCTACGGGCTCAGCCATTGCTATAGTTGACAGAATATACTTCAATCTTATATTGAACTAAATTGCACGTGAATTACGTGGTAGGCTACAGCATATAGAAATACACATATGGATCACTAGAATTATGAAATAAGTGGTAGTTTCCAGCATACAGAAATACACGCATGGATCGCTAGAAGTATGAAATAAGCAATAGTGCTATTATACAGAAATACACGCATGGATCGCTAGAAGTATGAAATAAGCAATAGTGCTATTATACAGAAATACACGCATGGATCGCTAGAAGTATGAAATAAGCAATAGTGCTATTATACAGAAATACACGCATGGATCGCTAGAAGTATGAAATAAGCAATAGTGCTATTATACAGAAATACACGCATGGATCGCTAGAAGTATGAAATAAGCAATAGTGCAATTATACAGAAATACACGCATGGATCGCTAGAAGTATGAAATAAGCAACAGTGCTATTATACAGAAATACACGCATGGATCGCTAGAAGTATGAAATAAGCAATAGTGCTATTATACAGAAATACACG